>PVJC01026314.1:0-24139 GCA_004026665.1 Murina feae
CACGCTCACACACAGCACCTGCCACCCGGCCCTTCGGCTCTGCCCACGCTCACACACTGCACCTGCCACCGGCCCATCGGCTCCACCCACCCACACAGCACCTGCCACTGGCCCATTGGCTCCGCCCACCCACCCACAGCACCCACCACCAGCCCATCGGCTTCGCCCACCCACACACACACACAGCACCCGGCACCCGGCCCTTCAGCTCCGCCCATGCTCACACACAGCACCCGCCACCCAGCCTCCATCTTGGCTGGGCTAATTTGAATACAGCCACTCTGATTGGCTGGTGGGCGTGGCTTACCCATCCCAAAGAAACGGTTAATTTTACTATTTCACTTTTATTAGTTTAGATGGTTATCATAGTGTACATTGAATCTCCAGACTTATTCATCTTACATAACTTTGTACTCTTTGACCAACATCTTCCTATTTTCCTCACCTCCTTACCCCTAGCAATCACTTGTCTACTCTCTGCTTCTATATGTTCAACTTTGTTAGATTTCACATATAAGAGAGATCACAGTTTTTTACTTTCTATGTTTGGTTTATTTTACTGAATATATATATATATATATATATATATATATATATATATATATATATCCTCACCTGAGAATATGTTTTTATGATTTTAGAGAAAGAGGGAGGAAGAAAGAGAAACATCAATATGAAAGAGAAGCATCAATTGTTTGACTACCGTATGTGCTCAACAGGAGATCAAACCCACAACCTAGGTATGTGCCCTGACCAGGAATCAAACCTACAACCTTATATGAGATGATGCTCCAATTAACTGAGCCACCTGGCCAGGGCATACTTAGCATATTTTTAATAGTATTCTCACACTTTTTTTCCCACGAACTTTGATTTTTCCAAACTTCATACAATTCCCTGAGTCAAGAACCTCTTTGCTACACATGATCTAATAAGAAATAACAATACATCACCCCAAATCAACTTTGATGTTCTTTATTGGGATATTGCTTTCTAACTACCTTGATTACTTTTAAGTTTAAGAAACTTTCCCGTATTAGGTGTTTACTGAATTTTAGTTTATATTTTCAAGCTTTTCAGTTGTTTGATGTGTTATATTTGACTTTTAATCCAGTTAAATTTTATTACCATATTTTCCGGCATATAAGATGACTTTTTAACCCAGGAAATCTTCTCAAAAGTCAGGTGTCCTCTTATACACCGGGGTGTCATCTTATAGAGCGGGTGCTGAAACTTCCGAGCCTGACTGGAAAATCTGTGGTTGCTGCATACAGTGGGGGGAATTCAAAAACGGCCACATTCCATTCATTTCAATGGAGCCAGATGGAGACCACAAGTGTCTCTGATAGGCTCCTTTTTGTGCCGCCGGTCTCCAACCAGACTTTTTAACCCAGGAAAATCTTCTCAAAAGTTGGGGTTCGTCTTACATGCCCAGTTGTCTTATACCCTGGAAAATACGGTATATTATGAGGTGAAAGAGTCAGTATTCATGGATTTCCAAATTATTCTAGTAATATATTTTATTTTTAATATCCTCAATATAAATTTCTATCTGAATATTGGATGTTGTATTCTTTCTGAGAAAGAAAAGTAATAGCAATTTCTCAAGTCAGGAAGATTTGGGGTTACTACTAAAAAATATTTGTCATTTTTTTCCTTTCGTTTTACAGAGAACCTTAAATCATCTTGTCAGTCAATCACTGATTCCATTAAAAAAATTCATAAAAGCCCTAACCGGTTTGGCTCAGTGGATAGAGCATCGGCCTACGGACTGAAGGGTCCTGGGTTCGATTCCGGTCAAGGGCATGTACCTTGGTTGCGGGCACATCCCCGGTTGGGGGTGTGCAGGAGGCAGCTGATCGATGTTTCTCTCTCATCGATGTTTCTGGCTCTCTATCCCTCTCCCTTCCTCTCTGTAAAAAATCAATAAAATATATTTTTTAAAAAAATTCATTAAAAAATAGGCCAGCTGGACTATCTCCAGAGAGTTTTTGTTAACATTAGCACCATTTAATAAATTTTGATCCCAAATGAATGAGATCTGTGAATAATTACAAATGAACACTTCAAATCTGTATAACATTATTTTTTCTGAGAGTGAACAGAATCTGAGAATGTTAAAAGAGTATTTCAATTACATGTTCAATGTATAATACATATGCATTTTTCATGATGCCAGTGTTTTATAGGTTTAAGAATATTGAAATGCATATAAATTCTTTATTTTCAGTTTCATATAATGGTTATTTCTATTACATTCACTATGTTATAAATGCCATGCTAACCACTATGGATACAGAATTGAACAATACAGGCACCATTTCAGCCTTCTTCAGGGAACATAGATAATCTTAACTAATAAAAGCGTAATATTAAAATTAACCATTTCTCCGGGACGGGGTAAGCCATGCCCACCAGCCAATCAGAATGGCTGTATGCAAATTAGCTCAGGCAAGATGGCGGCCGGCAGCCCTGGAGACCAGTGCAGTGCCAGCGGCAGGGTGAGCGGAATGTGGGGGTGGGTGGGAGGGAGATGGCATGGTGGCGGTTGGTGTGGGGGTGGCGAGCGACCAGCCTGGTGATGGGTGGTGTGGGGGTGGGGAACCATCGGCGGGTTGGCAGTTGGTGTGGGGGTGGGGAGTGACCAGCCTGGTGATGGGTGGTGTGGGGGTGGGGGTCGTGATCAGTTGGCGGTGGATAGTGTGGGGTTGGGTGGGTGGGATCAGCGAGTGGTGTGGTGGTGGTTGATGTGAGGGTGAGGAGCAAGATCAGCTGGGTGGTTGGTGGTGTGGGAGTGGGGGGTGAGATCAGTGGGTGGCAGGTGATGTGTGTGGGGCGGGTGGGGCAAGATGTGCGAGTGGCAGGTGGCAGGTTGTGCAGGTACAGGCTGGGCTGAGGAACCCCCAAGTGCACAAATTTTTGTGCACTGGGCCCCTAGTTAGTGTATAATAAGCATTATGATAAGATGTAGGCCCCTATGAGGTGACTGATGTGGATGTGATAATTCAGGGAACTCTTTCTAGAGAAAGTGATTTTAAGTTGGGATCTGCAGAATAAGAAGGAATTAGTCAATCAAATGGAACAGCCTATGAAAAATCATAACTTTAGCAGGAATAAGACAAATTCTGAGAACTAAAAAGAAATTCATGCTACCCTTACAAAAATACACACCAGGGAGATTTCTGACTTGTTCTGCTTGCCATGTGTGGACCCAGCAACAAGGCAGCCAGACGCAGGCCAGGAAGAGAGGTCTCACCCAGAAGTGGCCATGCTGATGTGTTGACCTCGGATTTCCAGCTCTCGGAACTGTGAGAGCATAAATGCTCATTGTTTCAGCTGCCTGATGTAGTGTTTTTTGTTACAGCAGCCTACAAAGACTAATACAATAAACAGGTATTAGTTGAAGCCAGGTGAGCAGTGAGATTATCCAGGATAAAGTGTCCAGGATTAAGTGGTGAGAAATGCCACCACTTAAAACACAGAGAGGCAGAGAGGCCCATAAAGGAGACAATAAAATAAAGTTGAAAAGGGGGAAATAATTACTTGATCTATGGTAGTCATACAAAATAAGTCAAAGGCATAAACCTAAATAAAGAAACCAGGCATCTGTGGTGGGTCATGTTGTTTCACGGGGAGCCCAGACATTTGATCAAACATTTTTTTGGTGTGCCTGGTCAGTGTTTCCAGGATATGACTAACAGTATCCTTTGGGACAGCATGGATGGACCTGGAGACTATTATGTTAAGTGAAATAAGCCAATTTGAGAAAGATAAATATCACATGATCATACTTGTTTGTGGAATTTAATGGACAAAATGAATTGACCAAAACAAAATAAGACCAGAAGCAGGGAAGTGTGAAACAGATTGACATAGCTTGGTGGAGAGATGGGGGGATGAGAAGAGATAAACCAAAGAACTTATATACTTATATGTATAGCCCATGGACACAGGCAATGGGGTGGTGACAACCTGGAGAGGGGTTGGGTAGGGGCTGGCAAGAGTGGGTAATGGGAGAATAAATGGGAGACATCTATAATACTATCAACAGTAAATAATATTTTTAAAAAAACAAACAACACATTTGAATCAGTAGACTGAGTAATGCAGATTACCCTCCCTAACATGGGTGGGCGTCTCTCTACAGTTAAAGGTCTAAATAGAACAAGCAGGCAGAGCCTCCTGGTAGTATGAGGAAACGTCCTTTTGCCTGACTGCCTTGAGCTGTAACGTAAGAGTTTGTTTTGTTTTTCTTTCCTGCCTTCAGATTCCAACTGAAGCTAGCTTTACCTGGGTCATGAGCCTGCTAACCTTTGGACTAGAAGGAAAGATGCCATTGGCTCTTCTGAGTCTCCAGATTGTTGACTGCAGATCTGGGGATTTATTAACCTCCAAAATCACATTGTTCCCTTATAATCATAAACCAATCCTCTCTCTTTCTCTGATATATATATGTATATCCTGTTACTAGAGCATCCTGATACAAATCTAAATTAATATTATCCAAATATTCCAAAACAGCAGGAAATTTCAGTAAAAACTTGCCAAATTCACCAATTTTGTAGAAATCAGAAAGATATTCACAAATTTAAAGAAATCTTATTATCAGATGATCAAAGAAAGAAAAAATCTAGGAAAAAGCCCAGAGTAAATATGCAAATGTATGATATTTTCCAGAAGATACACCATAGGTCAGGAGACAGACTACTGTTCAAAACCAGCTGTAAGTTAAATTTTACCAACTAATAAGTTCTGACAGAATGAGTTACTATAAGATACTTACAAATGGAAAGCAGTTCTTAAAATTTGTGTTTAAACAAAAATACAATAAAAGTGGCAGAGAATGTACCTCATTTAATACATTTATTATTGAACCCTAATCTGAGTCATGCATTATACTATTTGGTGTGACTGTGAAAATGTATAATATATGCAGAAAAGGGAGAAAATACATATGCACGTGTTATTAGAGTTGCACATGTCTCAATATATTATACAATACTCAAGCACTTATTTAAACTCTCATTGTATCTCCATACTATATCTATAGTCTTATACACATAATATTTTAATAACTTATGAGAGATTGCATGGAAACTGAAGTGTCAATCAGTATTTAGAATATTTATAAATCTTTACCAACAAAGTATCTACACTAATAAAAGAGAAACATGCAAATTGGTGTCACTCTGCTACACCCAAAGCCACGCCCACCAGCCAATCAGAGTGACTATATGCAAATAAACCCAACCAAGATGGCAGCTGTCAGCCATGGAGCTGGAGCAAGCAGGAGGCTTGGTTGTCCAGGCGATGGAGGAAGCCAAGCTTCCTGCCTGCACTGACCAGCTGTGGCCTCTGCTCAAGGCAAGAAAATGTCAATTATAGAAGATAAATAAACCCCAGATCCCTGCTTCCAGTCAGCCTCACTGGGAGCTTGGGTCACTGGGGACAGTGGCCAGCCTGCAAATAACCATCAGCCCCTCACCCAGACTGGCCACACCTCATTGGGTGAGGGTCCCTGCTGCTGGCTTGGCCAGCCTACAAACAGCCATCAGTCCCTCACCCAGGCTAGCCAGGAACCTCAGGTGAGACCCCCACCCTGAAGGGTCTGTGGCCAGCCTGAAAACAGCCCTTAGCCCCTCACCCAGGCTAGCCAGGCACCCTAGCAGAGACCCCCACCCTGAAGGGTCTGTGGCCAACCTGCAAACAGCCATCTGCCCCTCACCCAGGCTAGCCAGGCACTTCAGGATAGAGGCCTGGTGCATGGGTGGGGGCTTGCTGGTTTGCCCTGAAGGGTGTCCTGGATCAGGATGGGGTTCCCGCTGGGGTGCCTGGCCAGCCTGGGTGAGGGGCTGATGGCTGTTTGCAGGCTGGCCACAACTCCTTCAGGGTGGGGATCTTGCTGGAGTGCCTGACTAGCCTGGGTGAGGGGCTGATGACTATTTGATTATATTTAATACATAAGTTTAATACAACCAAAAAGTATATTTAACTTTGAAAGAGGCTAGCATAAATCACAGATGGTTTGAAAAGTTAAATTTTATGAAACTAGAACCATAGGATTTGCATATATATATATATATATATATATATATATATATATATATATTAGAGACCCAGTGCACAAAAATTTGTGCACTCAGGGATGTCCCTCAGCATGGCCTGTGCTCTCTCACAGTCTGGCACCCCTCAGGAGATTCCACCTGCTGGCTTAGGCCCACACCCCAGGCAATCGGGTCTAAGCTGGCAGCCAGATATCCTTTTGGCAGCCCAGGGGCCCTCAGGGGATGTCCACTTGTCAGCAGGGAGCAGGCCTAAGTTGTAGTTGGACATCCCTAGCTCTGCTGAGGAGGTGGGAGAGGCTCCCACCACCACTGCTGTGCTGGCAGCTGTCAGCCTGGTTTGTGGCTGAGCAGAGCTCCCCCTATGGGAGTGCACTGACCACCAAGGGGCAGATCCTGCATTGAGCATCTGCCCCCTGGTGGTCAGTGTGTGTCATAGTGACCAGTCATTCCCTGTGGTTCTGCTGTTAGAGTTAATTTGCATATTATCCTTTTATTATATATGATGATAGAGACCTGGTGCATGGGTGGGGGCTGACTGGTTTGCCCTGCAGGGTGCCATGGATTAGGGTGGGGTTCTCGCTGAGGTGCCTGGCCAGCCTGGGTGAGTGGCTGGTGGCTGTTTGCAGGATGGCCACATCCCCTTCAAGGTGGGTGTCTCCCCTCACCGAGGTGCCTGGCCAGACTGGGTGAGGGGCTGAGGGCTGTTTCCAGGCTTGCCACATCTCCTTCAGGGAGGGGGTCCCTGCTGGGGTACTTAGCCAGCCTAGGTGAGGGGCTGATGGCTGTTTGCAGACAGGCTGGCTGGAAACTGGTATCTGGGATTTATTTAACTTCTAAAGTTGAAACTTTGTTGCTTTAACTGGAGCCCAGGTCAGGTTATCCCTGACAACCCAGGCTCCCAGCGCTTCCTTGAGCCCAAGGCTGGAAGCGGATATCTGAGGTTTGTTTATCTTTCATAATTGAAACTTTTTGCCTTTAGCAGAAGCCACAGCCAGCCTAGGTAAACAGGAACCTTAGCTTCCTCCATTGCCAGACAAGCCTCCTGTTTATTCCAGCTCTGTGGCTGCTGGCCGCCATCTTGGCTGGGTTAATTTGCATATAATCGCTCTGATTGGCTGATGGGCGTGGCTTGGCTGGTGGTCATGGCTTAGGTGTAACAAAATGTGGGTCAATTTGCATATTACTCTTTTATTAGATTAACTAGATGGATATATAGTGATCAAACTTTTTTATAAAGAATGATATGATCATATTTCTATATTTTAGTCAACTAAAATCTTCTATATATGATAAAAGTGATATTATATTAACAAAAACAAATTAAGAATATATTTACAATAAATTTAAAAATAAATAAATAACACAAAGAATTTTTATAGGCTTAATTCATTGGTCTTAATTATTAATATTTTTATTTCTAAAAGAAGGAACAAAGAGAACATAAAATTTTAAGAATAATGGTCCAATTCTAATATGTATATGAACAACAGGAATAAATTAATAATTCACAAAAGGATTAGTAAATAAATTTACATTTATAGAAAAATATTTATTTCCTTTGTAATATAATCATAAATTTAAAATATTAATATAGTATCTTCAAAATTTTAATTAGGAAATATTTATTAGCTACCCAATGCCTCTAAGAGACAAATGAAAATGATACTCTTATATATTAGCATATAAATCTGGTATGTGATGTTATCAGCAGCCATATTACATCGATAGATTATGGTACAGAAATTTCCATTTGTGAAAACAATTCCTAAGAATATATTAGTAATAAAAATGTTAATTACATTATGAGCAACTAAAAATAATGTAGATATTTAATCTTTGGAGAAATGTTAAATCTAGATTGTACCAATTCAGAGGTATATTAAACATTTTATTCTTTATATAAAATAATAAAAAAGATATATTGGTACATTAAATGGAGACTACAGAACATAATACTGTACATTATGTATACAAATTTCTGTTCTTATTTATATGTCAACAGTTGTCTATCAAGATATAGATATCAGTATAAGTGGGGTGTGTCTGTGCATTTGTAGAGAAAAAGAGCAGAGAATCTAAAATGAAGTTTATCAACTAATTTGTTTTCAAAAGACTTTTATTAAGTATGGATTACTTTTAGAGAGAGCTTTTAAACATTAATAAAATAATAGAAACAACATATAAATAAGGTAATGAATTTCTAACATCTTCCTATTGAAGAAAAATATCAGAATTTAAAGTAACATGCTATTATTTTCTCTAATACTTTGTTACTTATTTGAAATTTTCTTAAAGACCATGAGTTTTGGGAAAATGTCAGCATAAAGCTGCAACTATTTTTCATCATTTGGAAATGTACTTGTTAAAAAAAGAGATACCATTATTAGTTTGCTTTTGTGAACTGCTGCCTTAAACTGAGATAGACACTTCAAAATGTTACAATTCGAATAAAACAAAACCTGAGATTACTTTCCTGAGCTAAAAAATTAAGTCCTCGGGGACTAATAGGTAATAAAGTCAACTAGTTACTCACGGAATTCTTTTTCCTTGCATTCTTGGCCCTCCTGACCATTTCAGAGTAATCCTTGTGGGGAGAGAAATAGTCATAACTGCCCCATTACAGGAGAGCATGTTTCCCAGACATCATGAGCAATAAACAGGCTGTGAAAACAATGGTCCTCTCTAGAGTAGAGTAAGTAGCCTATGAATTCCAAAGAAGAGCAAGGAAATGGAATTTTCTCTCCCATGCTTTCCAAGTGAACAACTATATTCTAATACACTATTCCTTTATCCTGTTAAAGAACATTTCTGCTGTATCTCATAAAGTTAACATGTTTTTTCTCCTGCCTTAGAATTTGTAAAGTGGAAAGCTCCTTTGCCAGAAGCTTCACAGTTGCTGTTTTCTAGTTTTAACTAATTTTACTAATTCAATTTTGTTCAAGAAGTTAAGGTACATTTATTTTACAAGGCACACATTAGTAGTTATTATTATCTCATATTCTATGGGCAAGTAGAATTAACTCTAAAATGGCATATTTAAAGGAACAGAAACAAGTAAAAATTATGATTTAGCATGAAAGGCAAAGCAAAGGTCATTCTTCCCTTTTTAGAGTATTTTAGAGAATTCCAATTTCATGAAATCATAAAACATTTATTTCTGTATTTCAAAGACTTTGGTAATTCTCCTTTTTATTCTATATTTATTTCTAATCTATCTTTTCCCCTCATTCCCATTAATTTCATTAAATTACTTAATTGATCTCATCTATCACGCCATGACCATGAATTTCAAAGTCATAGGCTATAGCCAGAAATAACGTATCCTCTTCTGATTTAAATCCTGTAAGTTTGTTTTGCCACACAAATTCCCTGGAAGGTAATATTAAGTTTTTTTTCCCTTGAATGTTTATGTGAGCTTTGGTAATTGTTAGGTATAATTCTGTTTAATAGTTTAAAGTCCAAGAAAATAGATATACTAAAGTTGTTTCATACCATATAATGTACAATAAATATATTTTTAATGATGCTAAATTTTACTGAATTAATTTCATTAGTAGTCATATTAAATGGTAATGCATTATGTGCTAAAATAAATATTAAATAAATAAACATATATAGATGAAGTTTGTGTTGTCATGTTGATATGACTGACTTACTCTTTTAGGTATAAAGTCACTTTGAAAAGTGCATACAATCACTTTGTCAAAAGTAATAATCATATAATCCCAATGGAAAATTAATATTTTTCAACAGAAGCTATGTCAATTTGAATCTAGTTCCACTTGCCTTAAAATATAATCTAAACTAATAAAAGCTAAGTAAACTAATAAACTAAGTAAAATTAACCGTTTCTTCGGGACGCCTACCAGCCAACCAGAGCGACTGTATGCAAATTAGCCCAGCCAACATGGCAGCTGTCACTCCTGGACCTGAGTAAACGTTTAGGCAGCGTCCGTTGCAGCAGGAGCGAGAGCGAAACTGTTTTCGGCCCTTGGCGGGCAGGCTCCGAAACATGTTTGCAATAATGTAACAATCATAGAATCCTCGGAGCTGAAGGGAGCAGCAGGCCTGACTTACTAAGAGTAACAAAGTCTCATTATAGACGCTGCACTGGGAGGTGAAGCAGAGGAGGTTTCCTTACCTCAGCCCACCTCGCCTTAAAGGAACAGTGCATCAATTATAGGAGATAAACAAACCCCAGGTCTTAAAGGAACAGCATCAATTATAGAAGATAAACAAACCCCAGAAACCTGCGTCCAGCCAGCCTTGCTGGGACATTGGGTCAATGGGAGCTGTGGGCAGCCTTAAAGCCTGAAAGGGCCAATCAGCCCATCACTCAGGCTGGCCACACCCCAATGGGGTGAGGGATGTTCCTGGGGGGCTTGGCCAGCCTGGAGACAGCCATCAGCCCCTCACCCAGGCTGGTCAGGCACACCAGCAAGTGGACATCCCCCGAGGGGTCCCAGACTGTGAGAGGGCACAGGCCGGGCTGAGGGACCTCCCGAGTGCACAGAGCGGCTGCAGGGTGGAACAGGGCAGGACCCAGGACCCATGAGTGGGAAAGCGGCAGCAGGGTTGGCGGCCTGCTTGGCAGCTGCCCAGGCCCTTTGAGGGGCACTAGGGAGAGGGTAAGAGATGGCGGGGGGGTCAGCAGCCTGCTTGGTGGCTTCCCAGGTCCCTTCCGGGGACCAGGGAGCAGGAAAAGGCTGGGCTGACCATGAGGCAGGGTTTTCCCTGCTTCCTGGTGGCTGGAGGAAGATGGGCAGTAGGCAAGCTTGGGAGGCAGGCAGCACCCAGCACTGGCCACAGCTCAAAAAAAGAGAACAACATGCAGGGGAAGGCAAGAGTCTGAGAGATCAACATAGAGGAGGTGCCTGCTCCAAGCCTCCACGGTGTGCCAAGGGGCAGGCCCCCAGCAGGTAGACACACACAGGAGGACTGCTCTGAGCCTCAGATGCGGCTGGGGGCAGGTCCCCAGTGGCGACACACACACACACACACACACACACACACACACGGCACCTGGCAGACTGGGGCCATCATAGGACATCCACTGAGGGGTTCCAGACTGTGAGAGGGGGCAGGCTGGGCTGAAGGACTCCCACCCTTCCCCCCGTGCATGAATTTTGTGCACTGGGCCCCTAGTAAAAATAATAATCTTAACCATACTACACGTTCATTCTAAAGTTATATATTGCCCCCAATTAACATATAAGACTGAGCTCCTTCTAAATATCATCATTGACTGAAATCTAAAACATGGAAGGGAAAAAAGAAGGAAAGAAGAGCACTGAGAATAGTAATTTCACTTAAACTCTTCCATTTGAGCTTCATTTTGGCAAAGGGAAGGTCAAGTAAAGGAATGAGTCTAGAGCTCAGAAATAGCTTTAGAATTGATATGTCAGTCTCATATGGTCATTAGATTGTGGATATCTATATGAGTGTATATATAAAACTTACAAAGATCCAGAAATGAATCTTTGAAACACCGCTACATCTCAGTAGGATGACACTGAACAGTCAATAAAGGCTAAGAAGTGGAAGGTGCCACAATGGTTAGATGTTACTATAACCAAAGGAAGGGAACATTAAAGGAGTATCTCAAAGTATTGACTATCATAGAGTCAAAATAAAAATATAAAAAATTTTCTATTATATCTAATATCTAATCTAATAAAAGAGTAATATGCAAATTAACCATCATTCCAAGACACGTAAGACACACCTGCCAGCCAATCAGAGCAGCTGTATGCAAATTAACCCAGCCAAGATGGTGGCCAGCAGCTATGGAGCTAGAGCAAACAGGAGGCTTCCGTTGCACCAGTGATGGAGTTGAAACTGCCTGCCTAGGCCGGCCGGGCCTCTGCTCAAGGCAATTTTAGAAGATAAATAAACCCCAGAAATCTGATTCTAGCCAGCCTCGCTGGGACGTTGGGTCAATGGAAGCTGTGGGCAGCCTGAAAAGGACCCTCAGCCCCTCACCCAGGCTGGCTACACCCCCATGGGGTGAGGGTCCCCACTGGGGGGCTTGGCCAGCCTTCAAACAGCTATCAGCCCCTCACCCAGGCTAGCCAGGCATGCCAATGGTGGACATACCCCGAGGTGTCCCAGACTGTGAGAGGGCAAGGCTTGGCTGAGGGACCCCCTTGAGTGCACAAATTTTTGTGCACTGGGCCCCTAGTTAGAACATAATTACAAACATTCTCCTAATAATTTTAATGGGACTACAGAGGCAGAAAATAGACTGTACTGTATTGAGGGAGACAAGGATATAAACATAAGTTGAAAATAATAAAATCAAAGATCTAGCATATATGTATAGTAAGCATCACCAAGTATCTAGAGACTGGGATCAAAGAACCTTAATATTAAATTAAATGCTCAGTGAGCACAGAATCACACAGTGCTTGCCTCCTGCTTATTTAAAAAATGATTACATCTAATATACATCTAAAATATTCTTCTAAAGCCTGACTCAGAATATACTATATAAGTTTTCTTGACATTAATTATTTAAAGGAAGGATTATTTTAGTAAAACTACCAACTCACGCCAAACAAGATATAATGTTTATGAAAAATCATTTTTTTCTTATTTAAAAATTTTTATCAAATTCCTACAAACTATGTAATTTCTTCTCTTTTATTTTTATAGGTTTTTAAATTTAATTATTTCATAAAGTTTAATGATCATATTTTTTATTCTTCTTTCCCTGACTCTTTAGTCTTCTTTACCTATTAATAATGTCTGCAATAGTGTCCCATTGGCTAAAGTTGCTTCATTTTATTTCTCATACTAATAATTACTATTGTTTATTAAAAGCATAATATATACATTTAATTCTCTCAACAGCTTGATGATGTAGTGTGGTATATTAAATTACTATTTCCATCAATTTCATTTCTCCCAGCAGCCAATGTGCAATATATCATCAACCGTAGACTTTTAGTTGGCCCATGTGACTTACTTGATCAATGGAGAGTGTGTACAAGTTGTTAGTATGTCACCTGTGAGCAGAGACTTTCAGAGTATTTCATGTTTCAACTTGCTTCCAAAGTACTTTGGTTGCCTCCTTCTGCTCATTTTGGAAAATGAGACAGTACATGTCATAGAAGAAACACCCACCCATCTTAGATGAGCCCAACAAAGTCTAGATTACTTTGCCTGACATGAGAAACAGGATTATTCATTCCAACCACATAAATTGTCTACTGCAGATATGTATTTTGACAGGGAAAGAACAACGTCATAGAGTTTAAATCAATTAATAAATTGCAATATATAACTGTGTGACCAAACATTAGGTCTTCTGAAAAATAGACAAATTATTTTCACTCAACAGCACACTGACATCTCAAGAAAAGAAGTGTAATTCCTGAAAGAAATAATTCCTAAACACACAGAAAAAATGGCAGGCATCCCTTAAGAAGCTTCCTCTCTCTTAAAACCCAACAAGAACAAAAAATAATCTTTATTCAATTTTTCACAAATACATTTAAGTGACATACATAATGTAAATGTTCTATTTCTTTCATGACTTTATGTTAAGTCTATGAAATACCTAATCTTCTTAAATCAGTTTTTTATATTTCTGGGTTAGAGATTAATTTTTTTAATTAATCCTATCTAACAAAAGAGTAATATGCAAATTGACCATCACAAGATGGCTGCTCCCATGTGGTCAAAGATGGCCACCACAGGATGGCCAGCAAAGGAGGGCAGTTGGGAGGGACCCAGGCCTGCAGGGGAGGGCAGTTAGGGAGGGCCCCAGGACTGCAGGGAGGGACAGTTGAGGAGGACAAGGCTGACAGAAGCGGGCAGTTGGAGGGGATCAGGCTGGCAGAGGAGGGCAGTTCAGGGGGAGCCAGGCCTGCAGGGAAGGACAGCTGGGGGGGAACCAGATTGGCAGAGGAGGGCCGTTAGGGGCAATCAGGCTGGCACAGGAGCAGTTAGGCATTGATCAGACTGGCAGGGGAGTGGTTAGGGGCAATAGGCAGGTGAGAGATTGAGAGCCAGCAGTCCTGGATTGTGAAGGGGATGTCCAACTGGGATCAGGACTAAACGGACAGTTGGACATCCATCAAGGGGTCCCAGATTGGAAAGGATGCAGGTTGGTCTGAGGGACACCACCACCACCCCCATTCCATGCATAAATTTTGTGCACCAGGTCTCTAGTGGTATTATAATAAAACTAGGGGCCCAGTGCACAAAAATTTGTGCACTTGGGAGGTCCCTCAGCCCTCTCGCAGTCTGGGACCCCTCAGGGGATGTCCACTTGCTGGTGTGCCTGGCCAGCCTGGGTGAGGGGTTGATGGTTATTTGCAGGCCGACCAAGCCCCACAGTGTGGACCCTCACCCCATTGGGGTGTGGCCAGCCTGGGTGAGGGGTTGAGGGCCGTTTTCAGGCTTTCAGGCTGCCCACAGCTCCCATTGACCCAATGTCCCAGGGAGGCTGGCTAGAATCAGGTTTCTGGGGTTTATTTATCTTCTATAATTGAAACACTGTTGCTTTAAGCCAAAGCCTAGGCAGGTAAAGAAGCCTCTTGTTTGCTTCAGCTCCATGGCTTCTGTAATTGAAACAATGTTGCCTTAGTAGAGGCCTAGCTGGCCTAGGCAGACAGTTTCTTCCATCGCTGGTGCAATGGAAGCCTCCTGTTTGCTTCAGCTCTGTGGCATCTATAATTGCAACTGTGTTGCCTTGAGCAGAGAGAGGCCCAGCCGGCCTAGACAGACAATTTACTCCTGTGCAACGGAAGCCTCCTGTTTGATCTAGTTCCATGGTGGTTGGCCTCCATTTTGGCTGGGTGATTTGCATTCAGCTGCTCTGATTGGCTGGTGGACATGGCTTAGCTGGTGGGCATGGCTTAGGCATCCCAGAGAAACAGTCAATTTCAATATTACTCTTTTATTAGAGTAATCTACTAAAGATTCTAAAATAATATTTATTATTTCAGATTATAAAATATTTTAATGTGCTATCAAGATCATATAACGTACTTAAATAAATATAAATGCATGATTTCATATATTTAACAAAAGTAAATATTCCTAACTTTATTAATAAAATTAAAAATCTAATATAAAAATAAGAATATAATGTATATAAATATTGCTAGAAAAAATATTTAAAAATAAAAATATTAATCTTCATAAAGCAAATATTTATTATAATTCAATTGCACATGATTTAGATTTTTGACTAGTGCTTAAATCACTCTCATATAATTGGATTTAACTCAGTGTCTTGCTATTTACTTAAACTAATCCATAATTTTTCTTTCTTTTTTCTCATTTCTGCTTTTTTAAACTTATTTAGTCTATATCATCATTATATTTGACTAGGGTCCTGGTGCACAAAAATTTGTGCACTCGGGGGGATCCCTCAGCCCTGTGCCCTCTCACAGTCTGTGAGCCCTCAGAGGATGTTCACCTGCTGGCATGCCTGGCCAGCCTGGGTGAGGGGCTGATGGCTGTTTGTAGGCTGGCCAAGCCCCCCAGTGGGAACCCTCCCCCCATTGGGGTGTGGCCAGCCTGGGTGAGGGTCTGAGGGCCATTTTCAGGCTGCCCACAATGCCTTCAGGGTTCGGGTCCCTACTAGGGTGCCTGGCCAACCTGAGTGAGGGGCTGAGGGCCGTTTTCAGGCTGTCCACAGCTCCCATTGACCCAAGGTCCCAGTGAGGCTGGCTGGAAGCAGGTTTCTGAGGTTTATTTATCTTCTATAATTGAAACTGTGTTGCCTTGAGCGGAGGCCACAGCCAGCCTAGGCAGGCAGTTTCCTCCATCTCTGGCCTCCTATTTGCTCTAGCTCCATGGCTGCCGGCCGCCACCTTGGCTGGGTTAATTTGCATATTGTCATTCTGAAATGGCTGGTGGGCATGGCTTGGCTGGTGGTTGTGGCTTGGGTGTAACAGAGTGAGGGTTAATTTGCATATTACTCTTTTATTAGAATAGATACTCATTAGTTTATTTCCTATTAACATTTTTATTATATAAAATATTCAAAGCAGATTTTATTATTTGCAGAAATATTCTCAACAGTCTAATTGTCTATCACCAAGATAATGAATCAATAAATATTTTTATGATAGAATAATACAAGATGTTGAAAATAAATGAATGAAAGTTATATAAAATTTCACAAATATTCAGGGGGAAGAAGGCGCGTTACTAAGAACACATTTAGTTCAACAGTTTAACTTCATCTACATAAAATATTAAAAGGACAAAAATGACCACTTTAGATATCATACACATGGTACAAATTAAATTTTAAAAAAAGAATGATAAAAAAAAGTATTAAGCATAGTGCTTACCTATGTGGAAGAGTTATGGCAACAAGTAGACTCCTTGGGGGATGTTGGAGTTGTTTTCTGGATTTCAGTCTGATCCTGCAGGTCAGGCTGAGGGACCCTACTGGTGCACAAATTTTTGCATTGGGCCTCTAGTATTTTATAATAAAATAAATTATGGAGACCAATCAACATAATTTCTGGAAATTTAAAAAGAAGTGAAAATACTGTATTTTTTAATACAGATATCTCTGACTTCTGATGGGGTTACATTCCAATAAATTGAAAATATCATAATTCAAAAATGCATTTAATACACCTAACCTACCACCCATCATAGCTTAGCCTAACCTACCTTAAACACACTCAGAATACTTACATAACCTATAGTTGGGTAATTATCTTGCATTGTCTTCTGGTCACCATAAGCAAGAGACATAGATGGCTATTGTGCAGACATAATGGCATAAAAAAATACAATATCCAAAACCACTGGCAATACAGACACTGTAGAGTATCGGTTGTTTGCCCTCATAACGCATGGCTCACTGGGAGCTGTGGGTCCCTGCCTCTGCCCAGCATTTGAAAAGAACACTGTAGCTCATAACACCAGCCCAGGAAAAGATCCCAATTGAAAGTACAGTTTCCACTGAATGTGTATCACTTTTCTTCCATTGTAAAGTCCAAAACTTGCAAGTCAGGGACCATCTGTACATATAACTGTATGACAAAGTGAGCAAGATTATACAACCCCCTTTTTGCCTTTCAGTTCTTTAGTGCTATGTAAAAAATCACCTTAATATTTAATGGCTTGAAGCAAAAATTTATTATTTTCTGCCATTTTTTCTGTGAGCTGAGCGGGCTCAATTGGCTGGACTGTGTCTGGATTTTCTCTCTGGGGTTGGAGCCACTAGAAAGTTCTTGCCTGGCCCCCCTTCGTGTCTTTTTACCCATTGGGGCTCACTCTCTGGGGCCTTACTTTGGGACTTAAGCTTCCCACAATATGACAGTCTCAATGATGTCATACTTTTTACATGATGCCTGGCTCTCAAGAGTCAATAAGAAAAATTACCATCAGTGGAAGACTTTGCCCAGAGCTGACCTAGAGTCACATTGGTGAACGCCATCAGTGAGCACAGCCTCAGCGCTTGCCCTGATTAAACTCCACATACACTGCAGGCTTAAACAGCCACTGTGAGAACCACCTGTGCGATGCAGGATCTTATTGTGACCATTTTTGTGAAAATACAGTCTGCCACACACTTACTTCAGGCTAATGGTAACCACAGTGGAAGCAGAAGGAAGGTAAATAAAATAGGAAATGTTACAAGCAGAACTTTAAAGCACTTACATGGTTTTATTTCTAAGAGGGTCACTGAAGCGAATGTGACAAACCAGCTTGTGAGTACACAAACATTTATAATGTTAATCATTATACATTTTTATATTTTAAGTATTTTGTAGTTTTAAGAAAGCATTTGATGTTTCAGGAAAGAGTATTATAGCTTTCAAAAATGGAAGGAGCCTTTCTACATTAAATTATCTGTATTTAAGGTGCCCTATGAAATTACATGTCAGAAATTTTAGGTAGTTTTTAAATATTTAAGTTGTAGATTACCCTTTTGAAGTATCTAAAAGATGATTATATCTTCAACATAATTAAACCAGCAATCCGTGACACTCTTTTATTTCCCCAAATAAAATATGGTTGAGTAATTCTTGATTTAAAATTCCTTTCATGAAGTTATATATTGAGTGCACTATGACATTTCTGTAAGGTTACAAAATGAAAACAAATTGCACAGGTATGTTTCTTTTATCACAAAAATAGAACTGCAACTTACATATAAATTCCAATGTTGAACACTGCATAATTAACTGATTTTACTCTGTTTTCCTATTCTTTCATTGATTAGTCACTGTAAAAAGTTAGAGAACATTACAACTCTGTAAGAAATGAAAAAGATGTGGGAGTCAGTTAAGGTTAATCAGAGACCCTGGCTTACATTTTAATCTAGCATTTGTTTGGTAAGATTTAAAATTCTTCAATCAAAAATACCTCCAAATGTCACTAGTTCTAAGAGAAGGATTTAGTCATTGCATAAATTGTTTTGTTAATCTACACTGATAATCTAAAATTGGTACTACGGACACTGTGTATGAATTGTGCCTAGCATGCATAGTCCTAAAGACCCTGGTTACTTTTTCCCTTTTCTTAGCATTTCCCTAATAGATAGGCTACATTTATTGGCCAAATACATGTGAAATGTCTTGCTTCAATATGAAAAAAGTCTGTTTTATTTCTGCCATTTGTAATACACTGACATGTAATCATAAGATCTTTGATGACAAAGACATAATTCACAGCTATTAGTTTTTTTTAGCACTCTAACGTTTTCAGCCTTGAAATTTTGACTTAAGCCAGTACATGAATTGCAATTTGAGGAAGAAGTAACAAAATACCATGAGTATTAAAATTTAAGTTTAAAAACTAAAAATTGCTAATGAAATATTCTTTGAAAAATAAAAATATACATGTTCTTTACAATTTTACCTACAAATTCAAATGAGCAGGAAATGCAAGTGCATTAGCTCAGTCTCCTGGTAGAAGAAACGATATCAGTCAGCTTCCATCTCCACTTCCTTCTGCTGTTGGCTACAAGGACATGCATCTCTCCGATGATTAGTGACTTTGAGCGTGTTTCCAAATTTCTCTTGGTTCTCTATATGTCTACTTTAGAGAAGTGTCTATTTTGGTCCTTTGCCCTTTTTAATTGGATGGTTTGTCTTCCTTTTTTTTTTAAGTTGTATGAGTTCCCTGTATATTATAGAGATTAACCCCTTATCAGATGTATCATTAGCAAATATGGTTTGACATGTAATGGGCTCTCTTGTTATTTCATGATGGTTCCTTTTTTAGTACAGAAACTTTTTATTGCCATATAGTCCAATTTGTTTATTTCTCCTTAGTTTCCATTGTCCTAGGAGTTGTCTGAGATTTTGGTCCCTATAGTTTTCTTCTAGTACTTTTATGGTTTCCTGTCATATATTTAACTTGTTTATCTATTTTGAGTTTATTTTTTGTGTATGGTGTAAGTTGGTGGTCTAGTTTCTTTTTTTTTTGCGTGTATCTGTCCAATTCTTCCAAGATACTGTCTCTGCTCCAATGTATACTCTTGCCACCTTTGTCAAATATTAATTGCTCATAGTGGCTTGGGTTGATTTCTGGGTTCCCTGTTCTGTTCCATTGATCTATGTGCCAGTACCAGGCTGTTTAGATTACATTGGCTTTGTAGTATAACTTGATATCTGGTATCAAGGAATCTGTGATTCCTCCAACTTTGTTCTTCTTCCTCAAGATTGCTGCAGCTGTTTGGAGTCTTTGTTTTGTTCCATATAAATTTTTGAAGTGTTTGTTCTAGGTCTGCGAAATATGCCATTGATATTTTAATGGGGATTGGATTGAATCTATAGATTGCTTTGGGTAATATGGACATTTTAATGGTGTTGATTCTACCAATCCATGAACATGTTATATTCTTCCACTTGTTTATATGTTCCTCTATCTCTTTTGTGAACATCCTGTAGTTTGCAGAGGATAGGTCTTTTACCTCCTTGGTTAAGTTTATTCATAAGTATCTTAATTTTCTTGTTGCAATGGTAAATAGGATTTTTTTTTAAATTTTCATTCTGAGCATTCACTATTGGTGTATAAAATACTGTGGACTTGGGGTGTTAATTTTGTATCATGCTACATTTTCAAATGCATTTATTAAACCTAGTAGTTTTTTTATGGAGTCGTTAGGGTTTTCTATGTACAGTATCATGTCATCTGCAAATAATGAGAGTTTTACTTCCTCCTTTCCAATTTTGATGCCTTTTATTGATTCTTCTTGTCTGATCACTAGAGCTACGACTTCCAGTACTATGTTGAACAGAAGTAGTGAGAGTTTCCCAGTCTTGTTCCTGTTTTTAGAGAAAACAGTTTTGCTAGTAGTTTTTGCTCACTGAGTATGATGTGGACTGTCTGTTTGTCATGTATGGCCTTTATTATGTTGAGGTATGTTTTCTCTATTGCCACTTGGGTGAGAATTTTTATCAAAAAGGATGTCAGATTTTGTCAAATGATTTTTCTGCATGGATTGATATGATCATGTGATTTTTTTTTCTTGCAATCTGTTTACGTGCTGTATCACATTTATTTATTTGCAAATATGGTACCAGCCTTGCATCTCCAGAATAAATATGGTAAAACTCCCCTGTGAATCCATCTGGACCAAGACTTTTGTTTTGCTCTGAGTTATTATTATTATTATTATTATTATTATTATTATTATTTCAATTTCTTGAGCAGTTATTGGCCTATTCGGGTTTTATGATTCCTCCTGATTGAATTTTGGGAGCTTGTATTTTTATAGAAATATGTCCATTTAATTCAGGTTTTCCATTTGTTGGAATAAAGTCATTCATTGTACTTTAATACAATCCTTTGTATTTTTGTAGGGTCAGTTTTATTCCACCTCTTTTGTTTGGATTTTGTTTATTTGGGTCATCTCTTTTTGTTTCCTGGTGAGCCTGGCTAAATGTTCATTAATATTTTTATCCTTTTGAAGAAGCAGCTTTTGGATTTATTAATCTTTTATAATTTTGGGGGGAGGGTGGGGTGGTCTCTATGTCATTTATTTCCACTTTGGTCTTTATTAGTTCCTTCCTTGTACTTGTTCTGGGCTTTTCTTATTGTTCTCTTTCTAATTCTTTAAAATGTAGTGCTTAATAACTTATTACCAGTTTTTCTTGTTTTGTCATGTAGTCTGTAGTGCTATGAACTGTTCTCTCAGAACTGCTTTCACTGGGTCCCAACGATTTTTTATTGTTGTGTTCATTTTCATTTGTTTCCAGGATGTTTTTTTATTTCTTCTTTGATCTCTTTGGTAACTCATTCATTGTTCCATAAATCCCATTTAGCCCACATGTATTTTATTGTTTTTGAGCATTTTTATAGTAACTTATTTCTAATTTCATGCCATTATGGTCTGAGAAGATGCTTGCTATGATTTCAATCTTTTTGTATTATAGAGACTTTGCTTGTTTCCTAACATGTGGTCTATCTTTGAAAATGTCCCATGTGCACTTGAGAAGAATGTATATTCTGTAGCTTTGTGGTGGAATATTCTGAAGTTGTCAATTCTTCCCATTTGTTCTAGAGAGTCATTTAGGATTGCTTTTTCCTTGCTGATTTTATATCTAGAAGATTTATCCACTGATATTAGTGGGGTGTTAAAGTCCCCTACTATGATTGCACTTCTGTCAATATCTCCCTTGAGGTCCTCTAGAACTATATATATCTAGATCTATATATCTAGATCTATAGCTATATATCTAGATCTATATATAGCTATAGATCTAGATATATAGATCTAGATATAGATATCTAGATAAGTAGATATAGATATAGCTATATAGAGATAGATATATTTAATGCTCCTGTGCTGGAGATTATATATATACTAGGGGCCCGGTGCACAAAAATTTGTGCACTTGGCCAGGGGAGGAAGGGGTCCCTCATCCTGGCCTGTGCCCTCTCACAGTCTGGGACCCCTGGGGGGGGATGTCCACCTGCTGGCATGCATGGCCAGCCTGGGTGAGAGGCTGAGGGCTATTTTCAGGCTGGCCACAGGCCCCTCAGGGTTCGTGCACTGGGGGGTGGGATGGCTGGTGAATGCAGGCGTGGACGTTTCCAGCCGGGTGGCCTACCATCGCACATACCTGGTGGGCCTCCATCACTGAGGGGACACACCTGGCGCAGAGCTGGGTGGCAGGCCAGGGGGTGGATGTTGGTGCATGGTCCCTTGGGGGGGCCTTGCTGCTGAGCGGACACACCAGGGGTGGAGCCAGGTGCACACTCGCACATGCCCCATGGAGGCCTCCAGGGTGGAGCCAGGTGGCTGGACCTGTAGCAGACACTCTGTGCAGGGGCGGAGGATGCTCGGGCATGACCCCGAGGGGGTACCCTCTTCAAGCCCCCGCCACTGAGACTCTGAGGTCGTGTGGGCCCAATTGCTCTATTCCCAGGCCTCACAGGGCCGGGCCGGGCTGCCGGCTCCCGGCCTTGCGGCTACTCACCGCCCTCTGGAACCACCACAGGCACCATTGCTCTATTGCCAGCCCCAGCCTCAGGGCCGGGCAGGCTCCCATCCGAGGCCGCACAGAACCAACCACTGGCGCGATCTCTCTATTTCCAGCCCCATCTCTCTATTGCCAGCCCTGGCCGCAGAACCAGGGGCCTGGACGGTCTCCCAGCCCTGCAACCGCCCGCCACTGCCCACAACCAACCTCCGGAGCAAGCGAGGGTGAAGGCCAGGCCTGCGCCCTCGCATGCCCCGGTGCGATAGCTCCCTTGCTCGCGTGCCCCGGCTGCACCCCAGAAGGCTCCCGGCCGGGGAAGCCGAGGCTGCAGCGGCGCCAGCCTGACCGCCACGGGCCTCGTGGGCGGGGTGTGTGGGGGTCCAGCTGCTCCGTCCCCGCGCCCCGGAAGGCTCCCGGCCGGGGAAGCCAAGGTTGCTGCGGCGCCGGCCGGACCCCCGCGGGCCTCCCAGGTGGGGCCCACAGAGTCCAACCGCCTGGTCCCAACCTCCGCCACCCCAGGCTCCCGCCTGGGAAGGCATCTGCAGGCCCAAGGCGTTGGATGCCTTCCCAGGAGGGAGACTCCCAAGATGGCTGAGGCCGCAGCCCCGGAGAAGTTGTACACTGGGGCTGCAGCCTCTGCCATCTTGGCTGGGCTAATTTGCATAGAGCCGCTCTGATTGGCTGGTGGGCGTGGCTAACCCCGTCCCGGAGAAACGGTTAATTTTACTATTTCGCTTTTATTAGTTAAGATATATATATATATATATATATATATATATATATATATATATATATACACACATATATATCTTATATGTATCTAAACTAATAAAAGCGAAATAGTAAAATTAACCGTTTCTCCGGGACAAGGTAAGCCACGCCCACCAGCCAATCAGAGCGGCTCTATGCAAATTAGCCCAGCCAACATGGAGGCCACCACTCATGGACCTGAGTAAACGGCAGTTTCCATTGCGGCAGGAGCGAAAGTGAAGCTGCGCCCGCTCCGATTAAACTGGCTCAAGCCAAAACACAGATTTGAAACAATATAACAATCATAGAATCCTCGGGAGCTGAAGGAAAGAGCAGCCCGGCCTAACCAGTAAAAGTAACAATTGTTTCATTATAGACACTGCGAGGTGAAGCAGAGGAGGCTTCGTTAGTTAGAAGGCTGCCTTAAAGGAACAGTGTATCAATTATAGAAGATAAACCACAGGCCTTAAAGGAACAGCATCAATTATAGAAGATAAACAAACTCCAGAAACCTGTGTCCAGCCAGCCTTGCTGGGACATTGGGTCAATGGGAGCTGTGGGCAGCCTTAAAGCCCATCACCCAGGCTGGTCACAACCCAGTGGGGTGAGGGATGTTCCTGGGGGGCTTGGCCAGCATGGAGACAGCCATCAGCCCATCACCCAGGCTGGTCAGACACGCCAGCAGGTGGGCATCCCCCGAGGGGTCCCAGACTGAGAGAGGGCACAGGCCGGGCTGAGGGACCTCCCGAGTGCACAGAGCGGCTGCAGGGCGGGACAGCGCAGGACCCAGGACCCGTGAGTGGGAAAGAGGCGGCAGGGTTGGAGGGCACCGGGAAGCGGTTAAGAGGCGGCAGGGGGTCGGTGGCCTGCTTGGTGGGCTTCCCAGGCCCTTTGCGGGGCATCGGGGAG
>PVJC01026315.1:0-24083 GCA_004026665.1 Murina feae
ACACACACACACACACACACACACACACAGAAGGCACCTGGCAGACTGGGGCCATCATAGGACATCCACTGAGGAGTCCCAGACTGTGAGAGGGCACAGGTCGGGCTGAGGGACTCCCTCCACGCCGAGTGCACAAATTTTTGTGCACCGGGCCCCTAGTATGTATATATTACTAGAGGCCCAATGCATGAAATTCATGCAAGAGCAGGCCTTCCTTTCCCCGACTGCTAGCACTGGCTTCCCTCCAGCACCCAGGACCCAGGCTTCCCTCCAGGCGCCAGCAGGCACCCAGGACTCGGGCTTCCCTTGCAGCCCCAGCTTCGTTCAGAAGGGCATCTAGTCTAATTAGCATATTACACTTTTATTTTATATTTAAATATATATATATTCTGATGGAATGACAAAGGGACAAAAAGCACTAAGATGTAAATTCTCATTTAAAGCTGAAGTGTGACCTATAACCTCAGGTAAAATTTCTAACCATTGCCCTGACCAGCTTGGCTCAGTGAATAGAGTGTTGGCCTGAAGACTGAAGGGTCCCAGGTTCGATTCCGGTCAAGGGCATGTACCTTGGTTGTGGGCACATCCCCAGTAGGAGGTGTACAAGAGGCAGCTGATCGATGTTTCTCTCTCATCGATGTTTCTAACTCTCTATCCCTCTCCCTTCCTCTCTGTAAAAAAAAAAAAAAATTAATTAAAAATATATTTTAAAATAATTCTAACCATTAAATTTTATTTTTCTGATCTCTAAGTGTTTGTCTAGAATAATAATAGGTAAGGATAAGTATAATGATACTGAGTATCTGTCCAGGGTCCAGGGAACACAATAGTTTGCTGTAGTACTGCTGCAATGATAATTTATTAGGGGACTAGATATTGGTGGGTACCTTCTTTGTTATGGACATGAAAAAATTGTTATAAACCTCATGACTTTCATTTGGCATGTTGACAGAGATGCTGATTTGTATTGCTCAAACTGTCTTATTAAGCCATATTTAATTTAATGCTTTACTTCATTTATTTTTTTAAACTAAACTCCAGAGTTTCAAATTGTACTAGTTTTTCCACTAATGTCCTATTTATATTCCAGAATCAAGTCCTGGATAACACATTCTTTTAGACATCAATTCTCCCTAGTCTCCTCCAGCCTCCCTGCAACCGTTCCTTGGTCTTTCTTCTGTTCCTAACTTGGTGGTTTTTTTTAAATAAATCTTTATTCAGATTATTACAGTTGTTCCTCTTCCCCCCCATAGCTCCCCTCCACCAGTTCCCACCCCACCCTCTGCCCTTACCACCCCCCCACACTGTTCTCATCCATAGGTATACGATTTTCGTCCAGTCTCTTCCCGAACCCTCCACACCCCCTTCCCCTCAAGAACTGTCAGTCCACTCCCTTCCTATGCCCCGATTCTATTCTAGTCACCAATAAATTCATGAATTTATTCTGTTTGTCAGATTTTTTTATTCATTTGATTTGTAAAATCACTTGTTGATAGATATGTATTTGCTGTCATTCTGTTGTTCATAATTTTTATCTTTATCTTTTTCTTCTTCTTCCTTTTCTTAAAGAATGCCCTTAAGCATTTCATATAATATTGATTTGGCAGTGATGAACTCCTTTAGCTTTTTCTTATCTGTGAAGCTCTTTATCTGACCATCAATTTTACATGATAGCTTTGCTGGGTAAAGTAATCTTGGTTGTAGGTTCTTGCTATTCATCACTTTGAATATTTCTTGCCACTCCCTTCTGGCTTGCATAATTTCTGTTGAGAGATCAGCTGACAGTTGTATGGGTACTCCCTTGTAGCTAACTGTTTCTCTCTTTGTCTTTTGCCCTTGGCATTTTAATTATGATGTGTCTTGGTGTGGTCCTCTTTAGATTCCTTTTGTTTGGGGTTCTCTGCACTTACTGGACTTGTAAGTCTATTTCTTTCACCAGGTAGGGAAAGTTTTCTGTCATTATTTCTTTAAATAGGTTTTCAATATCTTGCTCTCTCTTCTTCTGGCACCCCTATAATTTGGATGTTGGTACACTTGAAGTTGTCCCAGAGGCTCCTTGCACAATCTTCATATTTTTGTATTCTTTTTTCCTTTTGGTTTTCCGGATGGATGTTTTTTGCTTCTTCGTATTTCAAATCTTTGACTTGATTCTTGGGATCCTCTAGTCCAGAGATCTAGGTTGGATCTCTGTATATTATTCTTTATTTCAGTCAGTGTATGCTTAATTTCTAATTGGTCTTTTTTCATATCCTTGAGGATCTCACTATATTTCTCAGAGGTTTCTAGAAGCTTCTTGAGTAACCTTATAACCGTGGCTTTGAACTCTATATCCAGTAGTTTGCTTTCCTCCACTTCTTTCATTTGTGACCTGTTTCTTTGTCTCCACATTTTGGCTGCTTCCCTGTGTTGATAGAGTGGCTTTGTGTGGTAGGTGTCCTATATGGCCCAGTGGTTCAGCCTCCCTAATTACCTGAGGTGGACACTCTAGGTGCACCCCTCTGTGGGCTGTGTGCACAGTCTTGTTGTAGTTAAGCCTTGATTGCTATTGGTATCACCGAGAGGAATTGACTCCAGGCCAATTGACTGTGAGGACCATTTGTGTTTACAATGGGAGAACTGCTGTGCTGGAGACTCCCTTATGGGGCAGGACTTGCTTCAGTGGGGCCTTGGTGCTCACTGAATCTGCCCCCTGAGTGTGTCACTAATGGATATGAAGAGTTGTAGTCTAGATGGTCTCACTCTGACCACTGGGTACACTGGCTCTTGGATCTCCAAGGAGGTGCAAAGTTAGCCACTGCCTTAGGCCGCCCAGCAGGAGCTACAGAGAGATCTGCAGGTTCCTCCTCTTTGTTTGGGATTTGGAGGTGCTCAGTGAGGAGTAATGCAGGCTGCTGATGGGCCTTAGGAATTCTTTTGGAAGCTCTGGGCATCTCTGATCCAGCTGCAGTTTGACAGGTTTTTAGGCAGAGAAAGCCCAGGCCATTCATATGCAAAACCCTCTGTGCACAGCTCCGGTGGAATTGTAAATTGGGTGCAGCGGGGTTTCAGGGAATCACCAGAGCAGAGCAAACAGCAATGGCTGCCAGTCATCCTAGCATTTCTATGTCCTGCAGCTCCATGCAGGAACAATGACTGCTGCAAGCACTTCTGTGAGAAAGCTGCCCTTACATTCCGGCCCGATGCCAGACAGTCCAGTTTCTCTCCGTATGGGTCTGGGTCCCCAGATTCTCACCTAGAACAAGAGTTCAGAGCAGTCAGGAGCTTGTAACTCCCTCCCGATTGAAAAAGACAACAGCATACCCAGCTGCCAGCCCCTTTCGAGCGCGCCTCCTTATCTCCACACTTCCACACCTCTGCACCTCCTATCAGACTCGATGCACTTTTCTCTTTCCTTCTAGTTGTAGAATTTCCACTCAGCCAGCCTTCCTGTGGTTCTGGATGATATTCACTTTGTCTTTTAATTGTAGTTTTAATGTGGTTGCATGCAGCAGCAAGTTCAGGTGTTTACCTATGCGGCCATCTTGGTTGTCTCCCCAACCATGATTTTCAAGTGGGTTTTTCAAAAAATATATTTTTACTGATTTCAGAGAGGAAAGGAGAGGGAGAGGAAGATAGAAACATCAATGATGAGAGAGAATCATTGATCGGCTGCCTCCTGCATGGCCCACAGTGGGGATTGAGCCTGCAATGACCTGAGAATGTGCCCTGACGGGGAATAGAACTGTGAGCTCTTGGTTCATAGGTTGATGCTCAACCAGTGAGCTATGCCGGCCAGGCATTGAGAGTTTTCAGGAGTACTTGTTTGATATTTAATAGAATGGCCCTCAATTTTAATTTGTCTGATTTTTTTATGATTAGAATGGAGTTCTTTTTTCAACAAATACCACAGAAGTGAAGCAACCTTCCTATCACATTACATGGAGGTACATGCATTCAACAGCACTTAAGACTGGTGATGTTAACCTTGATCTCCAGAGGCAGGTAATGCTTGTCAGGTTTCTTCCCTGTAATTGTTTTTCCTCTTTCCATAAGCGTTGGTTCTTGGAAACAAGTCAAAAGTCAAGCCCGCTCTCAAAGGGGCAGATGGGATTAGGCTCCACCTTCCTGAAGTGAACAGTGTCTACATCAATTATTTGGAATTTTTTTGTAAGAAAGATTTCTCCCCTTTTTAGTTATATGGTCGCTCACGTATTTATATCAATACGGACCCATGCAGGTTTACTTTATACTTCAAGTATCGTAGGTACTATATTATTTACTTTTTTTGCACAGATAATTCCAATTTTGTCATTAAAAGCTTCTTCTATTTGGCTCTTGTGTCTCTTGCATATGGCCCAATTTTTTTGTTTTATGAAAACTCTCTTATGTTCTGGAGTTACAAGAATTCCATCTATTTTTAAGTGCCCCTTTCATTTGTAATTAGTTATTACAGAAAATCAAAGTCTATGAAAGAAACTTACAGGAGTCTTATTTTCATATGGGAGAGGCAAAATATAATCCTATTCATATTTCCACTTATTTCTATTATAATATAAGCACAATAAGTCCAGTGACAGTAAATCATTAAACTTTCTAAAACATCTTAGTTTATAAGGTAATTAGTGTTCACATGGAAACATCCAAATATAGTGACTATTTTTAGCATATTTTACTAACAGAACAGTGACACCTAGAGGCCGTGCATTACACTAACTGGAAGGTCTGGAATGTTCACATTAACTGAAGTCTCAGCTCAGGCAGGTTCCCTGAAAGGGAAGGAGCAAAAAGACAAAAACCCTACCCCCATTACTAACATAAATATATTAATCTCCTATTTATTGGCTAGGGTATAATTGAGAGTCAGCATTCATCACAATTACAGTAAATCATGAAAAAAGAAGAAATAAGTTAGATTAATCAAAAGAAAATACTATATGACTGAAAAAACAATTTGATTCACTAGTAACTAACACTATCTCATCTTTTAAAAAACAAGGACCTGCCAGACTGTAAAGACACAAAAACAGAAGATGTTCAAGATGTAACTAGCTTGGAAACCAGGAAATCACTACAGCAATTACACTTTTAACAATCTTCAGATACTTTAAAGATTTTTCCTGAATAACCAGTATCTGACAAGAGGAAACCATCAGCCCACCACAATAAAAGAGAAAAATAACAAAGATTTTTTATCCGTTGTACAAGTATGCTCAAGAGCAAGGTGTCCACTTTTGTGTTTTGGAAGGGCCATGATATGCTATTAGCTTGAGACAATACTTTGAAATATTTGTATTGCTTTGTTCCCTTTAAAATGATAGCAAAGTCCCACTCAAGGCTATAATAAAGTGGCTGTAGAAAACCTTCCTTAAACCAGAAAAAGAGAGAAAAAACTCTCTGTGTTAAGGCATGAGAGGGTTGCTAAAATAACCAGAACTTCAAATGACAAAATCATGCAAATGACCGAATCTCCCAGAGAGGTAAACCAATATTCTGAAGTAACTACATTCCTTCAGTTATTAGCGGATTCTGGGTTGAGGTCAAGAGGCTGAAGAAGCAGCAAATGACCGAGGTACGGTCTGCTTGTCAGCACCAGACAAACAGGAGAAATTATGGAAGTGTCTCAAACCTGAAAATATGTAAATTAGAGACATAAAGGATAAGCTAGCAGCAGTATCAGAGAATCATAGTCTCTGACAGTTTGATGGTGATAGATGCTGACAATATGGTAATAGAACTTGCATATAACTATAGTTGTCATCTTCAAAATGACAGAAAAATATGAAAGATATAAATTAAATGTGGAAGTATTTCACCAGGACTGGATTCAACAGATTAATAAAATGGTGGGAATGCAGACTGATGCCGCCACTGTGGAAAACAGTTTCCTCAAAAAATTACAAATGAAACTGCCTTTTGACCCAGCAACCCCACTTCTGGGAATATGTCCTAAGAATCTCAAAATATCAATCAGACATCTTTTAAATATGAACTAAAATGAACCTCAGCCTATATTTTAATATTTGGTGAAAATGAACTAAAAAGTGACAGGAAAGTTAAGGTGTTTTCGGGCTAATAAAAACTGAGAAATTACTAGTAATATTAATGCAAAAGTTTTAAGTAGAAGGAAAATGATACTAGACTAAAGCACATAGATATAACAAAGAGAAGAGTAATGGAAAGAGAAAATAGGTGGGTGTACATAAATGTGGATATTTTTTAAATATTTTTATTGATTTCAGAGAGGAAGGGAGAGGCAGAGATAGATAGAAATATCAATGATGAGAGAGAATCATTGATTGGCTGCCTCTTCATGCCCCACACTGGGGACTGAGCCCACAACCCAGGCATGTGCCCTGACTTGGAATTGAACTGAGACCTCCTGGTTCATAGGATGATGCGCAACCACTGAGCCATGCCAGCTGGGCAAATGTATTTTAACTGAATAAATCAAAATTAATATATTTTATATGCAAAATAAATAAACAATTAAATATATAAGTATAATAAAACAAAAATTAGGTTGTGGTTAAAGTAAATTAGAATCTTAAAAATCTGACATTATTTATGAGGTATAAAATCATTGATTTATATTAGGCTTTAATAATAAATGGATGCATTAGGCAATCTTTAGAATAATCCCTAAAAGAAATTAAAATAATAAATCACTTATACTATAATGTAAAAAAAATTGTGATGATGATAAATGATTACTCAATTATTCTATAACATAGGAATGGGAATAAAAAATAAAAAGAAACATGTAGAAGTAGAACACAATCAAAGTGGTAGATATAAAGGTGTTTTCAATTATACTGAATATGAATGGACTCATTTTGCTGATGGTAATGGCAAAACAGCTTTGATTGGACTAACCCTCCAGCAAATATAATTATAGACTGACCTGAATGCCAGAATGCTTTTTGTGACATTTACCTGCCAACAATTTTGTATGTAACCATTTCTTCAAGAAACCATACTTTAGAAAAAAACGGTAGCATATGAATACACAAGGTGTTTAAATCAAAGTTCAAGTGCATAATTCTCATTTTGAAATACAAAAATGTAACCGAAAATTAGATGAAAAAAATCACATGTTCTACTCCTAACCTATGAAGAGAAGTGGCAGTTTTCCTGATGAGTTAATGGTGAGAACTAAGTAACATTCCACAAAAAAAGTGCACATGGAAACATATTTCAATCAACTGACTGAAAGGTTCAAACTGAAAAATTTCCCCAAGGAAATGAAGGAAGGAAGAAGAAAATGGAAGCAAGACTTGTGGAGCATGGAGATCAGTGTTTTACATATTATTTTATTAATCTTCACAATAACCCAGTGAGGTAAGTATCACGCCTCTGTTTCAGAAATAAATAAATGAGGGCTCAGAGAATTTGAGTAAATTTTGCAAATCACAGTAATAATGTTTGCTATTTCCTTGTATAAACATTTGACATTATTGTTTTGCCTCTTTAATGATTTTCAGTATACCAATATCTTCCCATTAAGCAAAAAGTAATGCCACTTTAATACTTTATTTAAGTTTATTACCTAGAAAGAAAGCTAGTCTGAAGGCTGAATTAATTACTAATTATTTCTCTTACTCCAGGATGTCTTAGATCGTTTGAAACCTGCCAAGGATCCTTTGGGTCACCACTGTGTACATTTCTCCTTCCCTGACTCCTCCCTTGTTTCACAATATGTGACAATTATTCTAGGAAGAAAAAACATTACTATTGTCCTGGGTGTCATATGAATTGCATTACCATTCAAGGTTCCTAGAAAGAAATGATTGTTTTGAGCTACAATGATCACACTTGGGGAACTTCCAGAGGAATTTTATGGGTAGAAAGATTCAATGTGGGTTTTTTTAGTGTGTCAGTAGTTATATTGCTTAAATCACTAAGTATTAATGTACCAAGCAGTCAGTTGGTCAGCTTGCATATATTATATCTAATCCTAACAAAACCACCATGAAATGTGAATTATTATCCCCTTTTTATATTTTCATAAACTGAGGTACCCAGTTCCATGATTTAATTAAAATTACAGAGCTGGGAGAGATGGACCTGAGATTAGCACTCACAGGCTGGGGATCCCACAACTGTCCTTGCACTACCTCAAGAGAACGCTTCATTTAAAAATTCCCGAGCCTTAGAAGAAAACAAAAGTATTTTGAAACACCTCAGTATTAAATAAACTGCATTATTCAAAATATATTTTCTTTCAAATGATTTTACTATCATGTTTATTTTTCTTATACTATTGGATTATTTTGCTGCTTAATGTACACATCCATTTCTAATGAGCTAAATTTATAAAACAAAAGCTTTGCTTTATTGAAAAGCTCTTGTTAAAAATCTATGAGAGCAAAAATATGCTCATTCTCAAGGAAAGTCTTAGAAGAAAATGGTAATGTATCTACTGTCATACATAAGTTGAATATGACACTTTTTCCAGAAAACAATTACACATATATAATCTAATAAAAGAGTAATATGCAAATTAACCATCACTCCGAAACACCTAAGCCATAGCCACCAGCCAAGCCATGCCCGTCAGCCAATCAGAGTGGCAGAATGCAAATTAACCCAGCCAAGATGGTGGCTGGAAGCCACAGAGCTGAAGCAAACAGGAGGCTTTGTTTCACAGCGATGGAGGAAACTACCTGCATAGGCCAGCTGTGGCTTTCTGCTCAAGGCAACAAAGTTTCAATTATAGAAGATAAATAAACCCCAGAAAACTGATTCCAGCCAGCCTCGCTGGGACCTAGGGTCAATGGGAGCTGTAGGCAGCCTGAAAACAGCCCTCAGCCCCTCACCCACGCTGGCCATACCCCGTTGGGTGAGGGTTCCCACTGGGGGACTTGGTCAGCCTGCAAACAGCCATCAGCCCCTCACCCAAGCTGGCCAGGCATGCCAGCAGGTGGACATCCCCCAAGGGGTCCCAGACTGTGAGAGGGCACAGGCCAGGCTGAGGGACCCCCCTGAGTGCACAAATTTTTGTGCACCGGGCCCCTAGGATTACTATAATTGGGTATTCTACAAAGCATATCATTGGAAATTTCTCATTTATGGAGAAATTTTTTTCTCATGAAGCTATATTGAATATACAATTTCACTAAAAACAAGTGTATTCTTTGATTAATACTGATAAAGTGCAGGATTTTATAATTACAAAGAAAACTGCAACACCAGAAATCTGCATGAGAGCTGACAAATTGTTAGCATAAATATACTGATTGTCCAAAAGGATTTTTTTTCACCAGTTCTTCAATAAGTGGTATTTCAATATAGATGGCAATGAATGGTTCATGAATTTAAACAATGCTATTATTACTTTTTTACTTCAAGCTACAACTTTCTCAAAACAACTGGATAAAATCCCAACAGAATACCTGAGAACATTGGTCTCTAGAATGTACTGTGTGCGTTACTTCTATGTGATAGGGAATTGCTATTGTTAATTATATTGAAACAGAACTCTCCCCTAAGAAGAATTTACTTAATATGGGAAACATTATTTTAACTAAATGAAAACCTGTCAACCATGAATCAAAAAAAGAAAACTACCAAGTGTTAAATAGTAAGAATCTTCATAGTAACGTAACCATACAAACTAGACCAAATGTCTAGGACTTAGAAATTAGAAATATTACAATACAAATCTGCAAGAACTCTAAAGAAATTTGATCACCTTTTCTTCAACTTCCAACATTTTTCACATATTCTCATAAAATTTGTGAACTTATAATAAAAACCTCAGAATAGTTCTAACATTTATACATATGTTCTTTTTCTCAATATAGCCAGCTGTAGTTGGGAGTTAAGTCATGTTTGCTAAAGGCTCTGACATCCAAAGAATAGTGAAAATTGGAAAAGAGTCTATGCCTTATATGCTGAAAAAAGTCAGTTCTGTCTAGAAGCAATAAAGTGCTAATACCTTGAGCTAGGTTAATAATGAAATTTAATTAATTTAAAACAATGTCATGAGATAGTTTCTATTTGAGCTTTAGTGGATCTTTAACACTACAAGAGAGTACTGGCTCTACAAAATCAAATATATCCCAGTAACTGAGTGAAATTTTTTCTATTTGAATTTGAATTTCTAATCTTCCTGTACAAATAATGATGGTCTCAGTCCTCAGGAATACTATTAGGAATTGAAAGTAAAAATCTACCAATATGTGCCTTAGCAACTTGAAAAATGCATTTTCCCATTAAATTATATTGGGAATAACTGAGTACAAGAGTACATCATATAGGGAAATTGGAAGATAGTCTAAAATATTTAAAAGAATATAGTCCATACTTATTAGATATTATTATGACCAAGGCACTGTGCTAGGTAGCATGAGACCAAAATTACAAGTTCTGCAATCAAATGGAACATCAATGTAAAGAAATGATTCAGATAATGATTTTCTTTTCATAGTCATACTGCTTAATTGCCTTTGTTGGTTGAGGAATAAGCATAAAAATAATGACTAAAACCTCCTAAGTTCCTCAAAAATAAATTCCCAGATTGTAAATTTGCCTCTGCTATTTAATTCATGTAATAACAAAGTATTTTAAATGCACAAACACAAATTTTGAAAAAGTATTTACTCTCTAATTACTTAGACCCATCTAGTGAAAATTTCATATTTACATCCATAATTATATTTAAATTAGAAAAAAATACATTAAAGCAAAAACAGATATTTTCATTTAAACTACTACTGTTCTAAGAATATATGCATTATAAAAATTCTACTAAGCGTAACTGGTCAATTTTTTTATACTATGTGTTTACATTACCAGGATACATAAAGAAGCCCAGAATTTCAACCAATCGCACATAATGCTATTCATTTTATTTGGCAAAAGTGCAATTATTGCTGATGGAAAAATACTAGAAAGAGCATAAAGCTGTATGTAAGTAACATGGTGTACTGTTGGCCTGTTGTTATGTGTGATATAGAGGAGGAAATTTATTTAATTCTAAATAATGCACAGATATTATATTAGGCATTTTCAGATTGTAAGGAACAGGACATGGCCAGGTAAACTACTAGGCATTTATTACCTGAAATGAGAAATTAAGAAAACCCTGGCATCTTTTTTGGGCCTTGAAGAACTAAAACAACAGTTGAAACCATTCCAATTACTATGACTACCCTTGAGATCCAAAAGAAATACTAGATAGACACTTACTTGTATGTCATTTTTTAGAAGCCAGATTTTGCTTCCTCCCACTCTATTGATTTCAAGATGATTACAAGCAAGCTTCTTTACTGTTTTTATCTCTACTATATGTGTAATACAGCCCCTTATTCTACTATCTCCTGAAATCAAGATATTCTATAAAGGGAATATGAATAAATACCATTAGTCACCATTCTTTATGGAGAAAAGGTCTCCAACCAGGTACCTCTGGGGCTGCGGGCTCTGGGTATCTGGCCTACAGAAAAAATGTATTTGGTTGGCATGTTGGATCAATCAGTTGTATCCATGGAAACCAAATCCCATGACAAAATTCTTGCTGCATTATAAGAAGAAACTGCTTGTGGCCACATTATTCAGATGGGAGCACAGCGGTAGCAATCCTTATTTCTTCATGGGCTTGTCTCCTATACAGTTTTGCCAGGTTATGTATTATATAGATTATTAAATGGATAAGGAAAATTCCTGTTCTTTAAGGAGGTTTCAGAATCAACCCTTTGTGTGTGTGTGTGTGTGTGAGTGTGTATGTGTGTGTGTGTGTCTTTTAGGTAGGATTTTCATTTAACTGTCTTCATGAGGGTTCTAGGTTATTCTTCCTCAGTAGGTTTATAATATTTCTCGCACTGCAACAACTAAAGTTTGACCTACCATGGATAATTCAAATATTTCAATATTTGAAAATGGGTAATCAACTTAGTCCTCATAAAATGGCATAGACCCTTTTACCAAGGAGACTGTATTAACCTATAGATTTAGTTATTGATTATCTACATGTTTATAAAATATATATACCTTAAATATTACAGAATTCCAGATCATATGTTATATGTATTTAAGTAGTGGAAAACAATCATCAGGTTTTTATAAAATATGAGGGACTGCCAGAACCGGTTTGGCTCAGTGGATAGAGAGTCAGCCTGTGGACTGAAGGGTCACGGGTTCAATTCTGGTCAAGGGCATGTTTCTCTCTCATCGATGTTTCTGACTCTCTGTCCCTCTCCCTTCCTCTCTGTAAAAAATTAATAAAATATATATTTTTTAAAAATCAATAAAAAAATAAAAATAAATGAAGGTATGCATGCCATCTTTTAAAAAAAATTAAAAAATAAATATTTTTTTTTAAAATATGAGGGACTTCTAGAAGGCATGACCTAGGTATTTCAAGAGCTTATTGAGGCAGATTTGGGGACAATTAAACCACTTGCCTTAATTATTTTAAGTGTAATGTTCTTTATTTGCTTACGTTAAACACTATTATTCCATTGAAAATTAATGGTTTACAACTAAGAAATTAAAGTTTTTTGTAAGCAACATTGTTCTCCAAATTATGGCACAGGGCTAATAGTCTTCAACAATAAAGAGTCGCTGTGATTTCTCAGGACAAAAAGAGAAATAGCAACTAAAAGAACAACTAAGCCGGGAGAAGGGCATAGGGGACCTTTCCCTCCTTCCATGGGGATTACCAGTGCTGGGGACAAGAAGCATGTTTCATATAGGATTCCTCGCACACCTGGGAGCAAAGGTGACTATGACTTCCAGAGACAGGCTGGTGACCTGTGTGCTGAATGTCTTTGTCATGAAGTAATGTCTCACCCAAATTTGAGAAGCACTTCAAAATCTGTGAGCAACCCCCGGGGGGATAGAAGAGATCCCAGAACAAAAATAATAAACTCCGATAAATAACTTAAACAAAATCATGAGAGGAAATACAGCAGGAACCAAGCCTATCAGTTACAATTGTGTGCAACCCTGACTGAGGAAGAAGTAACCAGAATATAAACCAGGAGAGTATGTATGGGGGGGAGGGAGGAGAAAAGAAAAAATGGAGAAGGTAACTGAGGACACATCAGAGAAAACCAGCCTCAAAGGATGGCAGCGTGTTCCTGGGACTCATGTTGGGGTGTAGTGAATGGGGCACCCAACTGACAAACATTTAAGGGTGAGGAGGAGGAGAAGGAGGAGAAGCCATCAAAGAGCCTTAGGACAGAAAAGTCAGCCACAGGGAAGAGTGGGGACTCCCAGGGCAGAGGTTCCTCAGAGATCCCGGACATGACTCAGAGCTCACTGGCACCAGGGACAGTGTATGCAAGTGCCAACTCTTTTGTTCTCTGTGTGTCCTGTTGCTTCTGTTTTTACATGAAACACCTGGTACTTATACCATATTTTCCGGCATATAAGATGACTTTTTAATCCAGGAAAATCTACTCAAAAGTCGAGACAAAACTGCTGAAATGGTAGAAATGGTAGAGGGAGAAAGTAGAGGAGGTCGTTGGGTCATTTCTCTCACTAGCCTTCTCGTTATTTGAGAAGATTTTTGAGATTTTCCTGGGTTAAAAAGTCGTCTTATATGCCAGAAAATACGGTAAATATCAGCCAATCAGGACAGCCTTTAGAATATGTTTAGCTTGATCTCCATCATCAATACTTTAGAAGAAAAAAAGCAAACTAAAACCCACCTATCTGAAGGAAGCCTCACAATTGCACAATTCAGTAAATTAGAATGGCAGTTTTTTTAATTGAATTTTTGGGTGACATTGGTCAGTAAAATGATACAGGATTCAAGTACACAATTCCATAACCCATTATCTACATACTATATTGTGCACTCACCATTCAAAGTCAAGTCTCTTTCCACCACCATTTATCCAGTGGGGTCCCTCAGCCTGGCTTGCACCCTTTGCAATCCTGGACCCCTCAGGGGATGTCAGAGAGCCAATTTCTGCCCAGTCCCCAAAAGCTAGGCTGAGGGACCCCACCAGTGCATGAATCTGTGCACCAGGCATATAAGATCTTTGGTTAATCTCTTTCCGTTCTTCCCCCCTCCTTCCCTCTGAGATTCATCAGTCTGTTCTATGTTTCCATGCCTCTGGTTTCTGCTCCTGAATTGAGCATCTTCCCCCTGGTGGTCAGTGTGTATCATAGCTAGCAGTTGGTCAGCAGGTCGCTTAGACTTTTATATAGAGAGAGAGATGAGTCTGTTTCTATGTTGTTCATTAGTTTATGTTGTCCATTAGATTCCACATATAAGTGAGACCATATGATCTTTCTCTGACTGGCTTATTTCCCTTAGCATGATAATCTCCAGATCTATCTATGCCCTTGCAAAACATAGGGGAAGGGGTTAGGCAGCACCAAGGGTAATGCCCACTCACTGCCTGGACAAAGCTCTGGGAACCATAGATGAAACCTTGAGAGAATTGTGACTGTTTCCTGCCCAAAAGACCCCCAGCCTTCTACCTGGGTACCAGGGAAGGTATTGGGGAAGGAAGGAGATTGATTTTTAACTGTTCTATCCTCACATATACACATGAGGAAAACTTTCAGCCTATCCATATCCCCATTCTGGATGAACTATGGGCTCTGTGCTCCTCAAATTCTGATCTCTAAGAGATACCAGACTTCAACCAGCCTTTGCCTCTCTCTCTGCCCCTGACTCCCTCCACCCTAAGATAATAACACAACTCTTCATAAAAAATATTCTTATTCATCATTTTTTTATGTACAGAGGAACCTGAGTTCATTTAGTAACATTTCTTCCCATAATGGGAGTGGGGAGGATCATGGGGAGTAAGGCCTTTGGGTTCCTGTGCTATGTTCATATGAATAGAAGTGGGGTTAGGTGGAGGAGTACGGCAAACTGGTTAGCTAAGGTTATTGATTTCCATAGAAAACCTAATTAAAATGACAGGAACTTCTTCAAAAACAAAATTTCCTAAAATACCAACGGCATATATCACAGAACAAATATATCATATATCATAGAACAAATACTCAAAAAATGTATACGGAACCAAAAAAGACCCTGAATAGCCTCAGCGATCTTGAAAAAGAAGAACAAAGTTGGAGGGATCACAATACCGGATATCAAAATATACTATAAGATCATTGTAATTAGAACCTCTGGGTGCTGGCATAAGAACAGGTATTTGGGTCAATGGAATACAATAGAGAGTCCAGAAATTAACCCACATCTTTATGGTCAATTAAAAAGAAAGACTGTGGTGATGATCTACTCTAATAAAAGAGTAATATTGAAATTAACCATCTCTCCGAGATGCCTAAGCCACACCCACCACCCAAGCCATGCCCACCAACCAATCAGAGCGGCTATATGCAAATTAACTCAGCCAAGATGGAGGCCGGCAGCCACAGAGGTGGGTGCGGCGCAGGCAGCAGGGTGGGCGGGGCTGGTGGTGGGACGAGGGGTGGGCAAGGCAGGCTTGGCCAGCCTGCAAACTGCCATCAGCCCCTCACCCAGGCTGGCCAGGCATGTCAGCAGATGGACATCCCCCGAGGGTTCCCAGACTGTGAGAGGGCACAGGCTGGGCTGAGGGACCCCACCCCCCAAGTGCACAAATTATTGTGTACCAGGCTCCTAGTTTTTATATAACTGTGCATGTTATGAGCTGAATGTGTCCCTCTAAAATTTTGTATGTTGAAGTCCTAACCCTCAGTGTTGCAGAATGTGGCTGTGTTTGGACATTGATTCTTCAAAGAGGTAATTCAGTTACAATGAGATCATTAGGGTGGGCCCTAATCCAGTGTGACTGGTGTCCCTATACGAGGAAATTTGGACATAGACACAGAAGGATAACAATGTGACAGCACCAAGATAATGGCCATCTACAAACCAAGAAAAAGGATCAGACCCTTCCCTCACAGTCCTCAGAAGGAACCAGCCCTGTGGACACCTTGATCTTGGGCTTCCGGTCTCCAGGACTATGAAACAATAAAGCCGCCCAGTATGTGGTGTGTTGTTAGAGCAGCCCTAACAAACTAATATGGTATACAATCACGAAAATTCACTGAATTGTTCTCTCAAAGTGGGCAAACTGTACTACATGAAAATCATACTAAATAAAGCTGTGAGGCGAAAAAACAGTCCCACGACTATTAAAAACAAAAGCAATAATAATAACAGCTGCATTTCCAGAGGCTTTGGTTCTATCTGTCTATCATCTAATTATCTATGTAGCTCAACTTCTCACACACAGCCACCCTGAAAGAACTGATCAGTGGTTTTTACCTTCCCATAAACAATGTCAAGAAAGAATGCTGATGAACATATACTGGTAAAAGCTGGACCTAGCTAGGAGTAGCTAAGTTAGTTAGTCTTTTGCCCTGCAGGTTCCACGTACTGTCAATTTAACAAACCACCTCAGTGATTCATCTAAGGGGACTTAGAAACACTGACTTTATTGTAACAACACAAGTAGTTTGTTTTCTAAAACTGGAAATATCAGGAGACATAACAAGCAAGTTCTTTAGGATAAGCCTTTCCAAAGCCCAGAGCTTTAAAATGGGCCATTTTTGAAATATATTTGGCAATGTCATTTTAAATTAAATTGTTGCTCTCTGTGCCTGCCTTTTAGTGGGAAGAAAAAAAACACCCACAAAACATATTGCTCCTTAATGGATAGCTTTTCTGTGAGAAGCAAAGCAGCACCAGAAAGATTCTCAGGAACTTTCTCCAAACAACATATCAAATGCACAAAACAAAACAGCGATGGAGCCATTTCTATAAGGGCTTACGCTTTCATTTTCTGTTAGGAAGAAAAATTCATGTCATTTCTATTTCATGATGGATGTGGAGCTGGAAAACAGATCGTTAATTTGGCACAGTATATCCTAGTGTCTGCCCTACATTCGAACAATAAGATGGTCCAATTTCGCAGATAGTATGTGACATTTGGGGCCAGAAGTTCAGATGAGAGTAAACCTAAGCAATGCGATGATCAGCTTTGTTGGCAGGATGGAGGGCCATGGCGACTGCTTGTTTTACTTGATTTTAGTCTCTTATTCATTTGAAAACAATAAAAGATCTTCCAGGGCATCTACCACATCCAGATTCTCTCAAATCCAAGAGGACAAATCATCCCAGTGATGAGAAAAAGGGATACTATTTTTTGAAAGTCACAATGGCCCTCTTAAACAAATGCCCACAGCATTACACAGATATTGATGGAGACTAACCCAGAAACTGGAAGGAATATAGAAAACTTTGCTCTGAAAATCACAGAACCAGAGGTCAGGGCAGCTCAGGTCAACCTAGAAGGTCAATGGGGTCGAGAGAGAGGACTGCAGGGAAAGAAAAGAGAAAAGCCTGCAGCAACATGCTCTAGTCAGTGTTGAAAGCTGTGTATGGATCCATCCTTCTGGCCCAAAGGACCCCGGATTTTAACAAAATTTAAAATCAGAAGTGACAAATGACTCCTCTCTGCACAGAGGATTTGGCAAAATATTCTCTCTTTTCAGGCAAGACATGATCTTGAGAAAACTTTCCAGAAGCTCACCAAGTTGTAGGGGTTCATTTAAAAATAACATGGCATTTTGGTCAGTACCTCGGAGCCATGCTGGCATTTGCGAAGGATGTGTAGCTCTTAGATGAAAGAAAGCCAACTCCCCTCTACCGCCTCTCTCCACCACCACTCCCCCCCTCCCCACCGCCCCCACTGTTATGTCACTGGTGTTTGAGACTGCAAACCATGTATCCCTCTCCCCTTTCGGGTAGATCAGAAAACATACCATCTTTACCTGTAGGAATTAATAAGGAACATAAGTAAAATTACTCTTTGGAGAATGCTTCTATTGTACCAGTGGATCCAAAGGAATTGCCGGGTTTAGTGAAAAGTTTCCAGAACTTACACATACACAAAATATGGCGGTGGCCAATATATTTAACTTACCTCAGCACTCAACTCCAGATACCGACCCATCACATAGACATGCCCATAAAACAATTTCATATATTTGTGAAAACAAAATGTTACTTTAACCCATGTTATTATCATATGTCCACTTTATTAAAACCTTTCTAGCCCAACCACAGTGGCTCAGTGGTTGAGTGTCGACCTATGAACCAAGAGGTCACAGTTCAATTACTAGTCAGGGCACATGCCCAGATTGCAGACTTGATCCTCAGTAGGGAGCATGCAGGAGGCAACCAATTAATGATTCTCTCTCATCACTGATGTTTCATTCTCTCCCTCTCCTTTCCTCTCTGAAATCAATAAAAATATATATTTTTTAAAAACCTTTCTAATTCACTCCCCTGTTAGTTTTATTTGGTATTAATTGTCAGAGAAAACAATGCATCTCCATAAATAGTTGTTAGTGTGATTTTGCCTGTACCTTGAGTAGAGGAAACAGCATTGAGTGTATTTTTATTTCTGTAGTTACTTTTCTTCTACATGCACTTGTAGCCTTAGAGAACACTGCTCACATGTGCTTTTGCATGAGATGAAATTTATTTGTCACCATATTCATGCAAATTCAAACATTACAGGACTTTGTTCTCCTCAGATCAAAAGGCTTTTGGGGAGAGCAGGGGGTGTCAGGCTGGCATATAATTTTTTCAAATGGTGAATCAGTTGTTCAAAACCACTAAAAGGTTCATTTATATTTCCTCACAGGAGGCACTTTGCAAAGGAAAAAATTGTATATTCATTGGGTTAAGAGAAGGGGGGGTGAAATTTTATGTTCAAAAGGAGAGAAAAGTCAGAAGAGAAAAAAAAGGAAGACTTCCATCAGATAAAAATGTCAGACAACTGCCCTAACCGGTTTGGCTCAGTGGATAGAGTGTCAGCCTCCGGACTGAAAGGTCCTGGGTTTGATTCCGGTCAAGGGCCTGTACCTTGGTTGCGGGCACATCCCCAGTATGAGGTGTGCAAGAGGCAGCAGATCGATGTTTCTCTCTCATCAGTGTTTCAAACTCTCTATACCTCTCCCTTCCTCTCTGTAAAAAATCAATAAAATATATTTTAAAAAATAAAAATAAAAATGTCAGACAACTATTTATTTATTAAAACATACCTTGTTTTCCTTGATAGTTAATACCAAATGAAACTAAAAGGTGAGGAGGTATTAGAAAAAGTTTAAGAAAGTAGAAATATAACATAACCTGAAAATATGACAATATTACAATAAGGTTCCATTTTTATAGTTGAAATTGAATGAGATATTAGTTTCTAGGACTGCCATAACAAGAAGCCAGAAGTTATTATCTCACAGTTCTTTACATAGAAGTCCAAGGTCAAGGTGTCAGCAGGGTTGGTTTCTTCTAAAGGCCATGAGGAGAAATTGTTCCCTGCCCCTCTCCTAGTGTCTGGTGGTTTGCTGATAAACTTTGGTGCTACTTGACTGATGAACACAATACTCTAGACTCTGCCCCTACCTTCACATGATGATCCCCTTTCGTGTGTATCTGCCTTTGAGTGCAAACTATATGGGCAAATTTGGGCATCAGAAATAGAATCATTGCTGCAGAGTGGCAGAGCTGAGCTTTTTTAATGGCACTGCTTGACACACAAGCATTCATCCTCTTTTCTTTAGACTGTCTTTGCTTAACAATAAAGCCTTTCAAAATTAGCATATGACTGAAATGTCCAAGACTTGCCCTACCTCCACTCCTCACTTTGTGAAGCACGACTCAGTACTGACACAATGTAACAGTCAAAACAGACCTTGGAACTGTAAAAGTCAAATGTAAGAGTCAAAACAGATGGGTGGTGTGGGTGGCAAGAGTGGTATGGCTTAAGATCCCTTAATCCTAAATATATGCAGAAGTTTCAGGGGATAAATGAACACCCCAAAATGAATTAAAATGTTGGGTGCATGAACTTGTAGATATTGAAAAAGAGAAAGTAAACAATGCTTTCTTTCGAATACCATCTTTGACAAAAATAGGTAAAGAACCACTGTTACAGTCTCCCTGGTGGCCCCAGGAACGCCACTCTTGCATCAAAATTACTCTAAATATCACACGCTCCAGTTCTAAGATTATTACTATTAATCATCACTGATCTTCCATTTCTTCAATGCTAGGCCAAATATTTCATATATTAAGTTGGACATTTATTGCTGGATTTCTAAAAACTTTTCTAGGTGAATGAGTTTGAATTTATATATCTGACATGCATTCTATACTTTCTGGACTATTTGAATAATGTCTAGTTTTCATATAATTTCTTTCTTTCTGGCCTAAAATTGGCAATAACTCCCCAATGTACTCAGTACATTTATGAAATTCCATATATTAAAATAAAAAACTCAGTGAACACATGGCTCTAGTTTTCCCCTCTTTTAATGTCTCCTTCCTTGGGATTCAGATTCTGAACATTGACAGACAACTGCCAGCAAATTGGGACTACTGGCAAAAAAAAAAAAAGTCTGTAACTTGCTTTAATTGAGTGATCCTGCAGCTCCCTTGTATTTTAACATTTTAGTTGCATAATGGTAATTCTTGAAGCTGTTATCCAAATTTGTTTAAAGAAATATGAGCAAGCAAAAAAGACCACCTTTTTCTTTAGAACTCTGAAGTAATTAAATTTCTACTGAAAGAGCTGATGTACAAACCATAGGCAAAAGTGGTACACACCGTCTCAACCTTAGATTTGAAAGTAACTTTAAACCTATTATAGTCTAGATAGGCAGGACAAGTTGACATATAATTAAACTGTGCTATCCCATGCTAGTTTGTTTTTGACAAATTGATGACTGGATAAATGACTCTCTACCACCAACAGGAGACCAAAGAAAGATATAGTTCACTTCAAATCATATAACAGAAATCAGAGGAGACTATGATAAATAGAAAAAGAAGCCACGTGTTTTAGTCAATGAGTAAAAGCTATGCACTATGTGCTTCTTATTGACTCATTAAAAGAAGGTGCTAAGATATACTCTCAGGGGGTAATTAAACTTTATCAAAAACTGTGAATGGGTCCAACTGATGTGGTGGTTGAGTGTCAACCTATGAACCAGGAGGTAATTGGTTTGATTCCCGGTCAGGGCACATACCAAGTTGTGGGCTTGATCATTATTTGCACTGATTCCTTGAGCCTAATTCCCACATAGCAAAATGAAGAGAGCCAAGTGGCACCTGCTCACATAATAGGTTACATTACCTAAGCAGAACACAGAGTTTAGGGAATCCAATTTGTTTAAAATGTGCAGAATGCATGCCTGCTCTTTGCTTTAGAGAGCTAAACCTCTATTTTCCAAGGCTATAATCAAACACCCTCCTGGTTCTAGAGGAGAAACTATCCCTATCATCCAAGGCTGTTTACTATACAAACATCCTTAAAAGACAGTCTAGAACAGTGGTCCCCAACATGGGGCACATGCCCCACAGGAGGGGGGGCAATTCGAAAATGAGTCATTAACAGTGAATTTTTTGCATTTCTTGTGGTTCTAGTGGCCTCATATACAGTATATAAATATACACTGAGTGGCCAGATTATTATGACCACTTGACATTTGTAGGCAAATTAGCTATAATTTCACACTGATGTTGCTAGAGTAGGGAAGCAGGTTGTTTACCACGACAGTAGAAGTGATTTTTTTTTGAAGATATGAGTAAACAACATGATTTAACAGCCTTTGAATGTGGGATATATTTGAACATGAGTGGCCAGATTATTATGACCACCCCATCAGTACTTCATTGGGCCACCTTTTGCCTTCAATACTGTGATGATTCTTCTTGGCATTGACTCCACGAGATGTTGAAAGGTGATGCGAGGAATCTGACACCATGCCTGATGAATAGCACTGTCCAGTTCTGTGAGATTTGATGGTTGTAGAACCAGCTGCCTGATGGCTCTTTTAACTTCATCCCACAAATGCTCACCTAGATTTAGATCTGGTGATTGTGGGGGCCACCTAAGCAAGATCAAGTCTCCCTCATGTTCTTGAAACCACTCCTGCACAATACGAGCACCGTGGCATGGCGCATTGTCTTGTTGGAAGAAGCCATCTCCACTGGGATACACCATCAACATGATAGGATGAACTTGATCAGCAATGATACTTAGGTATGTTGTGCTATTCAGACGTTTATAATGATCTGGCCCTCTAGCAACTTCAGCAGGAAATTATAGCTAATTTGCCTATAAACGTCAGATGGTCATAATAATCTGGTCACTCGGTGTATACTGTGACATATTTATGCATTTCAGTTCTCTATTATATGTTTTGAAACTTTATTTGCTATTTTTTCATATCTCTTCATACTATTAATTTTTTTTAACAATTTCTTGGTGATTTCTCCCTCAGTAATTTGACTGTCCTTTTGTTCTTTTATTTTTCTCTTTCATGGATGCTACGCTCTTTGGAAACTGTTTAGACCAAGTTAACGGCCTTTTAAACTTCCTCCACATGACTAGGAGCTCACTTTTTGAATAATAAGAATTCTACATCACAGGGGGTCCTCAGGATTTTAGAGATGCTCAGGTGAGGCATGGCCAAAAAATGGGTGGGAACTACTGCTCTCAAACAAAAGGCAGTAAGGGTAGCTGCTCGGAAGATACACAGAAATGCTAGAGATCTGGGAAGAGGCGTCTCCCCAAATCGCTGAAAGCCTTTTCCATGCTTGTGCATTACACAACAACATAAAAACAAAAAAAGCTAATGTTTCATATAACCAGTGTGTTTACATGTGTAGCTAAAAAGTACAAAAAAAATAAAGAATAAAACATCAGTGTTTTACGTTTCATAGTGTTTAACATGAAACTCACAGTTAAACACGGATATTTAATGTCAACTAGAATCATCCTTTGATTTTGTATCCTGATCCTGTTTAGGAGACAGAATATATTCCCAGAGAGCTATGAAGATGTACAAGGTTTTCTAAATGTTCTCATTTTTTCCTTAAATTCTTTTATGCAAATCCAGTTCCTCCTTTGGAATTACTCTCATGTCCTATGTGTACAGCATGTACCCTTCTGTTTCCTCTCTTTTTGTTACTGATGGATTCAACCATGACTTTGTTTCTGTGCCTGGAGGAAGATTTCATCTGGCCAATTAGGCCAGACTTAGCGCCTTCCTGTTATTACTTTTCCCCCTGATGCACCTCTGAAGTCACAGTAATTGTTTAATGGACCAGAAAACATCTGATGACAACACAGGACCTCTGGACTCTGGTCTCTTGTGAATGTCTCTGAAGGTTCTTTAATTTGGCCTCTGCTGGGAAACTGACATTTTGTGATATTAATGGGCTGACCTAGTTGAGGCCACTAATAAGCTATTCTTTTTTCTTGAATGTTTTCTCCAATTTCTACACATAGATAATACAGCACCAGAGACGTTCATTTTTCTACCTTCTTTGTTTTATGATAGCATTGAGTCTCCTGGGAATTATTAAAAGCTTCACACTATGCCATCTGCCTGACCTTGGTAGGCACTTGCACCTGAGATTCAGTATTTAAAAGACAGTAATGAGAAAGAGATGGGAAACTGCTATCCTATAGTTTTGTTTTGTTTGTTTGGTTTTTGTTTTTTGAGATTTTTTAAAAATCTTTATTGTTCAGATTATTACAGTTGTTCCTCTTTTTCCCCCCATAGCTCCCCTCCTCCCAGTTCCCACCCCACCTTCTGTCCTTGCCCCCCCCACTGTCCTCATCCATAGGTGTATGATTATTGCCCATTCTCTTCACACACCCCAACACCCTTAACCCCCGAAAATTGTCAGTCCACTCCCTTTCTGTGCCTCTGATTCTATTCTGTTCATCAGTTTATTCTGTTCATCAGATTTTCTATTCACTTGATTCTTAGATTCTCTTGTTGATAGATACGTATTTGTTGTTCATAATTTTTACTTTCCTTTTTCTTCTTCCTCTTCTCAAAGGATACCTTTCAGCATTTCATATAATACTGGTTGGGTGATGATGAACTCTTTTAGCTTTTTCTTGTCTGTGAAGCTCTTTACCCGACCTTCAATTCTGAATGATAGCTTTGCTGGGTAAAGTAATTTTGGCTGTAGGTTCTTGCTATTCATCACTTTGAATATTTCTTGCCACTCCCTTCTGGCCTGCAAAGTTTCTGTTGAGAAATCAGCTGACAGTCGTATGGGTGCCCCCTTGTAGGTAACTAACTGCTTTTCTCTTGCAGCTTTTAAGATTCTCTCC
>PVJC01026316.1:0-24059 GCA_004026665.1 Murina feae
CTGCTCCTCTGAGTCTCAGACTCTTCTCTAGTTGTAGGATTTTCACTCAGCCAGCCTTCCTGTGGGTGCGAGTGGTGTCCGTGTGTTCTTTTCGAGGTTTTTCTGAAATAGTTGTTTACGGCTGCATTTACGGTGTCTACCCTATGCCGCCATCTTGTTTCTCAGCAATTCTCCATTGATCTTTTAGAGAGAGTTGAAGAGAAGGGGAAAGACAGAGAGAAACATTGATGTGAGAGAAACACATTGATTGGTTACCTCCTGCATGCGCCTGACCAGGACCCAAGCCAGGTAGGACTCTGCAACCAAGGTGCATGCCCAGAATCAAACCTGGGACCCTTTGGTCCGCAGGCCAATGCTCTATCCACTGAACCAAAGCAGGTAAGGCCAAATACCTATTTTAAATGAGACTTCTGACTTTTTGTTTAATTGACCAACTTTTCGTCTCAATTATGTTAGATAAAAGAGGACTTCTACTGAAATAATAATGTTAAATGTGAATTGCTTTATTGTGCAGTTACCGTATGTATACCCAGGTGAAAGGCCACAGAAGGGGCACTTTTTACTGTATATAGAGCTTCACCCAGATTCAACAATTGTGAATATATGCTACATTTGCTTTGATTCTGTCTGTATCTATCTCTTTATCATTTCTTTTATAAAAAAAGAACTATTTGAAGTGACATTATGATACTTTTTCCCTAAACACTTGAACACATCTTCTCTAAGAACAGGGCATGCCTTACAACCTTGATACTATTATGCCACTCTAGAAATGTAAGAAAGGCACAATATTATCTAGTTTAGAGTCTATATTCAAGTTTCCTTTGTTACTCCAGTGATGTTTTTCCCCTCAGTGATGTTATTTATAGTATTTCCCTTAATCAAAGTGTACACAATGGTTTCCATTGCCATATATTTTTAGTCTCCATTAGTTTAGATAATCCCTTATCTCTTAAAAATTATTTTTGTCTTCAGATGTTGGCATTTTTTTAGCAGTCCGGGTCAGTGTAGGTTTTAGAATGCTTCACAACTTGGGTTTGTCTGATTGTTCCTCATGATTAGTTTCAGGTTAAACATTTTGGGGCCTGAATACTACACAGGTGATGCTGTGCAGTCTCCCTGCCTCACATTGGGAGGCCATAATGTCCATTTGTCTCATTATTGGTGAGGTTTAGTTTGATCATCTGCTAAGGTGACTTCTCTAGGTTTCTTCACAGGATAAGTGCCTGTTTCCTTTTGTAATTCAGTCATCTTTGGTCTAGTACTCTGAGACTCTGTGACTCTCTTTCTGTGAACAGTCTTTCTCCAGTGGAAGGTTTAGCATTTATTGATGATCCTTGCCTGAATCAGCTATTTCCTTAGTGATTGCAAAATTGGGAGAGTCTTTTAATTCTTTTACATTTATAGCTAGCATTCTTCTGCAAAGGAGAGCTTTTTTTTTTTTCCCTTTCCCCCTCTCTTTTAAAAATAAGAGTGTCATTTTGGACTCAGAATTATTTTTAAAAATTCAGTATGTTATATTGTTGTTATTATTACTCTTGATACTCTTAATGGTCCCAAGTTTGGCTGGCGGAAGCCCTTCAGACTGGTGTCCTTTTTACATGCCTCCATTCGTTGAATAACTCGTTTCTGGCACTACAAGATGTTCTAGGCTAACCTTGTATTCGTCTTGGTTTGAGACCAGCCATAGATATATATACTATTAAATGTATTTTATTGATTTTTTACAGAGAGGAAGAGAGAGGGATAGTTAGAAACATCAATGAGAGAGAAACATCGATAAGCTGCCTCCTGCACACCCCCTACTGGGGATGTGCCTACAACCAAGGTACATGACCTTGACCTGAATTGAACCTGGGACCCCTCAATCCTCAGGCTGACGCTCTATCCACTGAGCCAAAATGGTCAGGGCAAGTCATGCATTCTTACTGATACCTCCAATTCAAATCCAACATCACAGGGCTCTTTTTTACCTTCCCACATTCCATATTCTGTCTTCATACTCTAACAGTGAAAACCCAGATTCCCATTAACACACACTTACTCATAGCTTTCTCCTGTAGTACACATGACAAAGTTTCAGAATCACCACATGGGTACCAACAGTAACAGAAAACCTGTTAATATATTTTTCCATGATTTTTGTCCTTGAGATATATCTCTCTGAGAGAACACAGAGTACTGTGACAAGTTACTTGGCTAATTCTTTTTTCCATGGTTGTGTCAGTTTCATTTGTTTTTGTTTATTTCAACTTCAGGGTTTATTTCTGGTGTAAGTTTTTGAATATATAAGACATTATATGTACAAAAGTTTGTAAAAATCTTTACCTAAAGAAGTTTCATGACTCCTCCCAGCCCTTCCATCATGTAGGTTACCATGTAATTTGTTTTTGGTTTATTCTTCCTATGTTTCTTCTGCAAAAATAAGCTAATTAATATGCATTTTCTTCTTTCTCTTTACTTCTTACATAAAAGGTGGCATATTATTTATACTTGTCTATATTTTGTTTTTTTTTTCTTTCTTAAAAAATTATTTATTTACCCTTCCACGAGGTCATGTTTATTGATGAGAGAGAGAGAAAGAGAGAGAGAAACATTGATGTGAAAAAGAAACATTGATTGGTTGTCTCCCAAACGTGCCCCGGGGATCAAACCTGCACTAGGTATATGCCCTCACTTGGAGTTGAATCCCCATCCTTTCGGTGTACAGGATAACACTCCAACCAACTGAGCCACCTGGACAAGGCTCCCCTCCCCCTTTTATTTAATGTGAAAGGTAGCATATAGATGTTCAACATTTCACATTTTTTCAGTGACTAGTAATTGTGGAGATCTTTCCATATCAGTATTTTTAAAATAATTTTTTAAAAATATATTTTTATTGATTTCAGAGAGGAAGGGAGAGGGAGAGAGATAGAAACATTAATGATGAGAGGGAATCATTAATTGTCTGCCTCCTTCATGCCTCCTACTGGAGATTGAGCCCATAACCTGGGCATATGCCCTTGACCAGAATAGAACCCGGGACCCTTCAGTCCGCAGGCCGATGTTTGATCCACTGAGCCAAACTGGCTAGGGCCATATCAGTATTTTTAAAAAAATAGCTGCAGAGCAGTCTATTGTATGACTGTACCATTTATTTAATCAGTCCCCTTTAATAACGTAGATTGTTTCTAATCTTTTGGTTTTATAAACAATGCTACAATTAATGCAGCTGTGTAAGGGTATCATTTCATGTGGGTCCCTATCATGCTTGTCTTTTTTTCCTTTTGTGGTAGATGTTTTAGATTTTTATATCTGTACCAGGGGCCCGGTGCACAAAAATTTGTGCACTTGCGGGGGGGTCCCTCAGCCCGGCCTGCCCCCTCTCACAGTCCGGGACCCCTCAGTGGATGTCCTACTGATGGCCACAGTCTGGCAGCGGAGACTCAGAGCAGGTGCCGTGTATGTGTGTGTGTGTGCCCACACATGTGCGTGTATTTGTGTGTGTCCATTGGGGGCCTTTCCCCAGCTGCACTGTCCTCAGAGCAGGCACTCCATGTGTGTGTGTGTATGTATGAGTGTGTGTGTCCCTGCCTAGGACCTGCCCCTAGCTGCATAGGAGGCTCGGAGCAGGTGCTCCATGTATGTGTGTATGTTTGTGTCTGTGTCTGTCTCTTGGGGGCATAGTGCCAGCCACACTGTGGAGACTTGGAGAAGGCACCCCTCTGTATTGATTTCTCAGGCTCCTGGCCTCACCTGTGTGTTGTTCTCTCCCTTGAGCTGTGGCCAGGGCTGGGTGCTGCCTGCCCCCCACATTTACCTACTCCCAGATCACCAGATCACCGTGGCGACTAAGGAGCAGGCCCTGATGCTTGCTGCCTCGCAGCTGTACATGCCTGCTGGCAATACAATCATAGTTGCTGGAGCAAGGCCCTGCTACATGGCCCTACTCCTGGCCCTGCCCCTGTGTGCCTGCTGGCAACACAGATCCGGATGGCGGCCAGGAGCAAGGCCCTGCTGCCTGTCCCTGGCATTTGGAGCCTGCTCAAACCCCATCACCACAGCTTCCTGTCCCTGTGAGGGTGCCTGCTCAAACCCCATTGCCGATGCTGCCTGTCCCTGTGCTCCTTCTTGCTCAAACCCCATCGCTGCTGCTTCCTGTCCTTGTGCTCCTTCCTGCTCAAACCTGATCGCTGTTCCTGCTCAAACCCATTGCGCTGCTTTCTGTCCCTGTGCTCGTTCCTGCTCAAACGCCATTGCTGCTGCTTTCCGTCCCTGTGCTCGTTCCTCCGAGTGCCTGCCCCGAGATCCTTCGCTTTCCAGCCTCCAGCTGGCTTGCTTCTCTGCCCTGGGGCTGCCGTCTGGATCCCAGGGCAGTGGTCTTCTGTCTGCCCTGCTGGACCTTGGTGTGAGGCCTCCGTCATGTTGGCTGGGCTAATTTGCATGCCTTTGTTCTGATTGGCTGGGAGTGTGGCTTAGGCGTCCTGAAGAAACGGTTAATTTTAATATTACACTTTTATTCTATTAGATTTGATTTCATTACAAAGGGGCCACAAAGGATTATAATTGCTCGTACTTTTCACTGGATCCAGATAAATATGACTGGAGCTCTTTTTTTTAAAAAAAGGAGGATTTTTCTTTTTTTAAAAGCAAACTTTTAGCCTTAGCTGGTTTTGCTCAGTGGATAGAACGTCGGCCTATGGACCAAGAGTCCCAGGTTCTATTCTGGTCAAGGGCATGTACCTTGGTTACAGGCTCCTCCCTGGCCTGGGCCCTGGTCAAGGATCGGACTCATGCAGGAGGCAATCAATTGATGTGCTTCTCTCACATTGATGTTTCTCTGTCTTTCCCTCTCCTTCCACTCTTCCTAAAAAGCAATGGAAAAATACCCTCTGGCAAGAATGAACAAAAATGCACACAAACAAACAAACAAAAAATAAAAGCAAACTTTTAATTGAAATATAACAAATAGGAAAGTACACAAATCATAGTTGTATACTTGATGAATTTTCACAAAACCAACACCTCTGTGTAACCAGCACTAACACCATAGATTTTTTGTCTGTTTTAAAACTTTATAGAAATCGCTATTCAACTTTTAAAAAATATATATTTTTATTAATTTCAGAGAGGGAGGGAGAGGAAGACAGAGAGAAACATCAGTGATGAGAAAGAATCATTGATAGATTGCCTTCAGCATACCCCACACCAGGGATCGAGCTTGCAACTTGGGCATGTGCCCTGACTGGGAATTAAACCATGACCTCCTGGTTCATATGTTGACACTCAACCACTGATCCACACTGGTCAGGCTCTATCCAACTTTAAATGTTGCATTGCTTTAGCACTTGGTCATAGACCATTGTCTGATTTTGGCTGTGCATGTAGCTCTACCAGTTACTGTTTTAGTGAGTTGATTGCTCATTCACTTCCTTAGCCTTAACTCACTTAATGTATGTCTCAGTCAGGCCGCCCTGCTGAAACTTCCAACTGGAATATCCCCATTGCCTACAAAGCAGCCTGTCTGGAGGTTTCACAACACCTAGAACTTGGCAAGTCAGTGGCAGCTATTTGTCGTCCCCAGGATCCTGCATCTTTTCTCATGGATTGCCTCCTATGATGGGGCTCTCTGTTAACAGGGCCCCTTCCCCCAGTGTTGAAGCTGGCAGAAAATCATCTTTCTGTTTTTTGTTAATCCTCACTCGATATTTTCCCATTGATATTTAGAGAGAGTGGAAGGAAGGGGGAAAGGCAGAGAGAAACATTGATGTGAGAGAGATACATCGATTGGTTGCCTCCCACACATGCCCAGACCAGGGCCAGGGATCGAGCCTGACCCAAGGTATGAATCCTTGACCAAAATCAGACCTGGACCCTTCAGTTCTCAGGCCAAGGCTCTATCCACTGAGCCTAACCGGCTAGGGCTGGCAGGAAATCATCTTGATGGCCACTCTCCTCCCAATTCCCAAATTCATCTCAGGGCCTCTTCATACTTGCTCCTAAGGGCCTCATGTATCACTCCCTGCCTACCTCATCTCTCTAGCCTCACACTCCTGCTGTTTCCTCATTTGCACTCTGCCTTGCCCGCAATGGCCTTCTTTCCCTTGTTTAAAAGTGAGAGATCCTGCATCAGGATCTCTGTTAGCTTTCCTCTCTGCCCAGAAGGCAGCCCTGCCCTGAGCAACTCCTCTGTGGTCTTCAGGTCACCTCTTACTGATTATATTTAATTTCTGACTCTCCAGACCAGGTTAGATCACCTTGATATATGCTGTGTATGTTTTTATAGCAGCCATATCTTCCCTTTTATATTGTTTACTGCAGAGGTTATTGACTATTTCATTCAAGGGCAGGGACTACATCTTTCTTATTTATGCTTTTTCCCCAGTCCCTGGCAGATTATAAATCCTCAATAAGTGAACAAATGAACAGAGGCAAAGGCAGGAGGAAGAGGAGCCCAGCCTATGACTGAAGCCAGGATTCTGCTGTGTTCAGCGTCAAGGAATAGAATTTCCTCTTTCAGAAGTCTCTAGGTTCCATTCTAGATTTCTTTCCTACCCTTCAATGGGGTTTTCTGTGGTTAGACTTTGTGCAATGTGGCAAAGGGCAGGAATGCCTGGGAGGAGGTAGCTTGTAGAATAATTGCTCTGTGAGGTGGGAGATGCCTCCACTGGTTCATCCCATTGTGAGAGTGTGAACAGAACCTGGCCCCAGGGAGCATCCAACCCTGCTGGAGCTGAGAGAAGTACCTCGTTAGGATGGGCCATGATCCTCATCCTTCTCTTTCCTTTTCTTTCCTTCCAGTTCAGAACAAAGAGGCTGGACCAGCTGGTGCCATCATGGCAGGTAAGAAGAGGACAGGCCATGTGGGTAAGACATTCAAGTAAGCATAGGATGGTTGGACAACTTCTTAGTCCCCTTATCTTCCCTAGTATTTGGAGGTCAGGTTCTTTCTGTCCTTTCATCCCCAGGTTTTTCCTGGTTCCCCACTTGGGCCTGTCTATCGGTGACCCTGAATATGGCACTGTCTAGCCCTCTGTCACATCTCTGACCCTGGGGAACAGGGATCAAGCATCCTGATGTCCTGGTCCTATTGGCCATTGGACTGTGAGCGGCATGGGTGGCACAGTCCCTGTCCCCTCTATCACCATTGCTTTTTAATACTGAGACCTTGTCCTTCTGGTTTCTGAGTTATCTGGTTTCCCAAGGTTCAGGTACAGAATGCCAAGCTGCAGGGAATTTTAGGGACTGTTTAGCTCAACCCTCATCCCACTGGATAAACTGAGATCTGGAGAGGGGTAGTGACTTGCTCAAGAGCAGAAAATTGGAGTTGAGGCTAGAACCCCTATTTCCAGACTAACCCTTCCTACTTATGCCTGAAACTGGCTCCCTGCTGAGGAGAATGCTGAACCTCTGATGGACAGCATTTACTGTTTTTCTTCTGAGAGTCAGTGACACTACCATGGGGCCTTTGGTTACTTTGGGAACCTTACACATACTGGAGGAAGCATGGTTCATTGGGTAAGGATAGCAAAGTGGCCTAATAGTCACAGAGGCCTTCGGGGCAGCCTAGGCCAGGGAAAACATGATGATATTGGGTTGTCGGGGAGGAGAACATACTAGGTGATGCCATGTGATGTGCTTTACCTACAGAAAGAGTGAACAACTTCCCACCACTGCCCAAATTCATCCCACTGAAGCCATGTTTCTACCAAGACTTTGAGGCAGACATCCCTCCCCAGCACCTCAGCATGACCAAGCGCCTCTACTACCTCTGGATGTGTGAGTGCTATGGATGGGGGATCCAGGTGGGGTACTAGGGTGAGGTACCCACAGGCTATCATTTTAGCTCCACTTGCAGCATCTGCATGGGCCAGTAATTCTCCACCCTCCCTCACTCCCAAACGGCTCCTTTCATGGGCCCACTCTCCAGTTGGACCTCAGTTTTCCTCAACCCCAAGATCTAGGCCTCTCCTCCCACCAACCCCCATCTCCTATTCACAGACCATTTGGATAAGGGTCTTTGTCTCTTGCTCTCGCTTTCCTTTCCCACTGGAGTAGTTTTCTAGGGAACCTCAGGATTATGGATTTGGAGAGGGTTCTTCCCTTAAGTCTCATTTTTCTTGCTTTCTTTGAGATCAAGTTGGGCTGGTTGCTGCACTTTCCCAGCAGCAGGTTTCTCATTTGTACAAGAGGGTGTTGTCTCAGTGACTGCTGTGGTTCCACATAGAGCTCTGTATGGACTCGTAGAACTTCTAATGTTCTAAGATTTTTGAGGTCAAGTATGTAAAGGCCCTAGTTTCTGATGATCTGTGGCAGGTTGGTGGGAAAAGTATCATTTTAGGGGGATTAGACTGGGATGTGTCCAGGCTGGGTTGTAGGTACCTCTTTGGCATGTGCAAGGAAAGGAATCTGGCTGTCCTATGCTGGGTACCAATCCCAGGGAACACTAGACATCACAGGGTGACCTTAACTTGGGTCTGCCACATGTGATGTTGCCTTGAGCCAGTCCTGCACTTAGCTGCTTACCTGTGGGGAAATGATTAATTGTGCCAGGAAGGTGAGAAAGAATACTGTATTTGCAACAGGTCCTTCATGGAATGGTAGAAAGAATATGGGGACAGACAAACTCAGTTTCAAGTCCTGGCTTGACCTTTGGGTGGCCATTTCTCCCCATGTAACCTGAGAGAAAGAAGGGATGGGGCAGGTGTGGGTAGGTCTGTAGATGTTTTGAAGAGAATTTTTTCATTAAAATAGGATGTAGAAGTGGGGTTAGGAGATTTGATTAGGATGGGATTAGGATGACAGCATGTTTGTGGACACAGGGTAGGGACACAGGTATTCAAAATTTATGGACCATGCGTGGATCCATTTAAGATTGACTGCCATTAATTTATAGTCCTATCAGGCCTTTGAGGTGGGGGCTCCTTTTTTTCCTAATAACAGACAATCAGGTCCAGATGGGAGTTGTGTTCATCCAGGGTGAGTGTGATCAGATGACAGGGCAGGGGAGGAAATAAGAAAATGAGAAGTATGGCATCTAAGCTAGATAAAGAGAGGAGTGGAGACAGAAAAAAGTTGATGGCTAGAGAGAAAGTGGCCAAGTCAATTGATGTGAATTCTGAAGAACTGATAGAATAATTGCAGGAGAGGCAACTAGATCAACTGAGCTAGAGAGAGATGGGACTGAAAAGAGAGGTGTAAACCAATTTTAAAACAGGTTTATGTCTAGTTTATGTAAAGAACAAATAGAATCAGTAAGAACACCAAGGTTCCAGGAAATTTTGGGGCAGGAAAGGAGGAAATGCAGCTGAATGCATAGGAAGAAATGTTCGTTTTTTGTTTTTTTTTTAGATATATTTTTATTGATTTTTTTACAGAGAGGAAGGGAGAGGGATAGAGAGTTAGAAACATCTATGAGAGAGAAACATCCACCAACTGCCTCCCACACACCCCCTACTGAGGATGTGCCCACAACCAAGGTACATGCCCTTGACCGGAATCGAACCTGGGACCCTTCAGTCCGCAGGTCGATGCTCTGAGCCAAACCAGTTAGGGCAGAAATGTTCATTGTTATTATGAGGGACCCAAGATGGGTGTACCTGCAGAATGACAGTGTTGTCAGAGCAGACTTGGGGAGCATTTCACCTGATCCTGGGCTCTGAGAATTCTGGCCTTGAGAAGATCTCATTCAGGAGCTGGATTTAAGGGCTATAAATATCTTCCTAAGTCCTCTCTAGGTGCCTGCCAGATTCTTTGCTCCCAAAGAAATGTATATAACCCTTAATAGAGCTTAAGGGCTCTATTCAGAAGCCAGTACAGTATACGCCTGGGTGTTTGAAGCTCCATTTGAGCCCATCTTCCTTTGTTTATTCAGCAGGTCTTTATGGAGCCTTAAAGGGATCCAGCCTAATGTTTCAGGAAGGGATTACCTTGTGTCAGAAGACTTGGGTGTGTGTTAGTGCCAGCATCAGATGAGGAAGGAGTCTTTGAGGTTCCGACTGGCTGTGACTCATTGATACTGTGATTCTGAGGTTCAGCTAAATTATGTGGGCACGGAGGAGGGGAGCCTGGGTATTGCTTTTAGGGAGCTTCTAGTCTGGTTGATGGGTTGGGATTTGTACTTGAGGAACCATGAGAGCAACCCAGGTCTGTGAGAGATCAGAGGGATGGGAGATGAGTAAGACTGCAGTAGTGAAGGAAGGCTTCTTGGAGTGGGTAGCATGATAGTTATCTAAAAAGTGGATTAGATAAAGATTGAGATTCCAGCCACTACTGCCTGCCCCACAGACTACATAGTGGCTTGAATAGATGTTTCCACAAGGCCTTTTACTTTCCCCTTTTTGCACCCCTACTTTGCAAGAGAAGATATAAGGTGGATTTCCCATGCCGTGGCGATTGCTGTGGATCTGGCAGGGTCAAGGGCTGAGGTCATTCATGAAAGGAAAAGAACTACTACCCCTGAGGCTTTGAAGCCTTTCAGTGGGGCTTGCTGGGCTGAGGTTCTGGATTCCTGGTCTGGAGACTCTTTGTTCTCTGGGTGTGGGGAGGGGTGGTCTCAGCTCCCAGACTTCTTTCTTACAGTCTGTACTCGTGTGTGTGTGTGTGTGTATGTGTGTGTGTGTGTTTTCACTGATATGGGTTATGGGTGTGAATATGTGTAAAATGTGGTATGCATGTATACTTGTCTGTATCTCTCTGCTTGCTCTGTTTGTATGGGTTTGGTTGTTATGTCTTGAGTTATGGATGTGTGTACCTGTGTCTGGATGCTCATGTATCTCTGCATGGGCCTGGTGTTTGTGTTCATGTCTGGTGTATGTCTCTGTGTGTGCATGTGCTCCTGGGTCTGCAGTGAACAGCGTCACGCTGGCGGTGAACCTGGTGGGCTGTCTCGCGTGGCTGATTGGAGGTGGGGGAGCCACCAACTTTGGCCTCGCCTTTCTCTGGCTCATCCTCTTCACACCCTGCTCCTACGTCTGCTGGTTTCGGCCCATTTACAAGGCCTTCAAGTAAGTGGTTGGTGTTGACCCCGGCTCCTAACCCTGCCTCTTTGCTCACCTTCCCCATCTCTTTTCTACATATTTTCTCACCTTTTTTTTTTTTTTTTGCCATCTCCCAAACTTCCTTTCCCTATTCACCCTCAGCTCAGACTTCCAGGTAAGATTTGAGCTTCTTGGGAGCTCAAGGCTGGGATAAGAGGGTTGGGAATCAAAGCCTTCCTTTTAGTTCCTTTCTTCATCACTCTGCCCTTAAGGTGTGGGCAACATAGAGTAGAGACCAGACCTATTTTACTTTTGCCTTCCCCAGGCAGTTGCATGTTAAATGTTGCCAATGGGGCCATCTGTTTTGGTGGAGATGCTCATCTTGTACCCATAGGGCTAGCTGATTTAGTGCCAAATGAATCATCTATCCATGCACCAGTGGAACTAGCCATCCATATTCTAGTGATACTATTTATGAGCTAATGAGGTAATCCAACTCTGTACCAAAGAGGCAAATGGGTGTCTACTTTGTGTCAAATAGAATTTTCAATCTTTGTGCCAAATGGACTATTCATCCATGTACCAACAAGGCTACATGTCTTGGTTCCATTGTAGTATCCCTGGTGCCTCAAATGTCTTTGCCAACCAGACCATCTAACTATGTGCCAATTAAATTACTGTCTTGGTGCCAATAGGGTGTCCATTTTAGTACCAGTGGGACTTTCTGTCTCTAAGCAAATGGGATCATCCATCCATGTACCAGTGGAGCAGTATTGGTGCCAATGGAATTGTCCATCCTCTTGACAATGGGATTATTTATTCCTGCCACAATGGGCCCATCTATTTTTGTGCCAGTTGGGCCAATAACCAATGTACCAGTGGGTGGTCCATTCATGAAGAGATGTCTCCTTATGTAATGCTGCACACAAGACCTAACATGGAATCCCTGCAAAGATCCATAGTTAAACACTGTCCCATTTTGGCCCCCCATTTAAGGCTTTTGACTATCTTCTGTTCATTGTGTACTCACTTAAACTTGAAAGGGCTTGGGGGCCTTGAAGGCAGAGAATCCCTGCCCTCTGCCCAGCTGATGGGAGCCATCTCCTTTGTTGCAGGACTGACAGCTCATTTAGTTTCATGGCATTCTTCTTCACCTTCATGGCCCAGCTGGTCATCAGCATCATCCAGGCTGTGGGCATCCCAGGCTGGGGTATCTGGTAAGAGACTGAGGTATCTGGGACTGACCCATGGCTAGCATAGGTGGAACCTTGTTAATGTCTTTTTCTTACCTCCATATGCTAGGCTGTCTGGCCTGGGAGGATACTGTGAATTATAGAAAGTATGATAGGATTCAAGCTACTGGAGTAGACACAGCCATAGCATTTGAGGAGAAGACGTTCCAGTGGTTTCTGGGGGCTGAATGTCAAAAATCATGGGAGAACCCAAGGAAAAGAAGCATTATGTCTGAGGAGTTCATCTTCTGAGTCATGGGGAGGACTCTTCCTGAACCACTGACATAGGCCCTTTGGGTATAAGTAAGATGGTCCCTTTGCACCCAATAATATGGTCCCTCCATGTGACAATGAGATGGTCCCTTGCTCTAGTATATAGTGGGATGGCTCCTGGGTACCCTTCACTGTGCTGGGTAGCCCCACAGCTGGTCTCTTTCCACAGCGGCTGGATTGCCACCATCTCCTTCTTTGGAACAAACGTTGGCTCAGCGGTGGTGATGCTCATTCCCACCATCATGTTCACAGTTGTGGCTGTCTTTTCCTTCATTGCCCTCAGCATGGTATGTGGTTACCTCAAGGGTCAGAGAGGGTGGCTTTGGAAAGGGGCTAGGGCCCAGATGTCTCCCCAGGGACTAACTGTGGAATGACTTGGTGGACTTTGCTCCTGATGCACAGAGCACAGGTGGGGAGGGGGGATAGCTTTAATTAACTCTTCCTTGTGCTCCTCCTCCTCCAGGTTCATAAATTCTACCGGGGCAGTGGGGGAAGTTTCAGCAAAGCTCAGGAGGAGTGGACCACGGGGGCATGGAAGAACCCACACGTGCAGCAAGCAGCCCAGAATGCAGCCATGGGGGCGGCCCAAGGTGCCATGAATCAGCCGCAGACTCAATATTCTGCCACCCCCAACTACACATACTCTAATGAGATGTGAGCCAGCCAAGCCTGCTGGGAGGCAGGGCTGGGGAATGATGGGATGGGGCTCAAGTCACATAATCTGTTGTGACCAAGCAGGGTTCTCCCTTTCCTTTCCTCCTCTCCTCTGTACAAAGAAAAAGAGAAAGAAAGAAAGAAAGAAAGAAAGAAAGAAAGAAAGAAAGAAAGAAAGAAAGAAAGAAAGAAAGAAAGAAAGAAGGAAGGAAAGAAATCCTCTGCCTTTTTGGACTTTGCTCTGAGCATTCTGAGAGCTATAGGCTGCACATGGAGCTGCCCCATGTTGTGGTAGTAGTTGTGTCCATGTCCCATGTAAAGTAATGTGCAGTGGAGGTCTCTGTTGTGGTGCTAGATATATGTTTAGAACTAAATTAGCCCCCCACCCTCCATCTGGCTACTCCCTCTGACCTTGGCCCAAGGACCTCTCATGGGACAGGAGGCATAGCAGAGAAAGCCTGGCCCCCTCCCCAGGGTTATGAGTTGAAACTGTTGCCACTTTTGGTCTTATTGAGAAGTGACACTATTTGGCACTCATGGTAGTGGTGGTAGTGGGTGGGAGGGTGGGACAGGCCGGGGATCTTTCCTTGCTACTAATTTGAGTCCCCTTCCCCTCCTTTCTTTCTGCTGTCAGATTCCCTGTGGTTATTCTCTTGCCCAGGATTTTTCTCTTCCCCATGTGGCTTTTCTTTGTCTTACCCAATGCTGAATGTCGGAGTAGTATCTGCTCCTGAGACTGAGCCCATTCCCAGATCAAAGAAGCAGATAGGAATGCTGAGCCTTCGCCCTGATGTGGGAGGGCACGCTGATGCAGATGGCATTGCAGGGTCATCTCCCTGACTCTCAGAGCTAAGCCTGTAGAGGCAAGCTCCTCTTTTTCCTATCCTGCTTCCCCTGCTTCTCTTCCAAGAGACCTCTCGAGCCCCTCTGCCTAGGTCTCTCCCCAAACCTCAAGCTGCTGTGGCCTGATGCTGCCACCCTGCCCTACCTTCCCTGAAGAACTGGGTGGTGTCCAGGCAAAGGTACAGCTGAAGTAGAGGACATGTAAATAATTATTGTTTTCTTGGTGAGGTCTGGCTGGTTCAAGCCTGCCAGGAGGTACTAGGTGTCTCTGAGTGACTGACCATTGGATTCCTGGCAGCAGTAGCTGTTCTGTGTGGTTCTGGTAGAAGGGGTAGGCTCAGAGGGCTGGACTTGGAGGGAAGATCAGAGGAGAGGGCAGACACGGCCCATTGAAAGGGCTGCATGACTCCCCCTTGCCAGCTTGCTCTTGGTCACAGGGTAGTTCTGGGTACTTGAACTTAGGGCCCAGGAAGAAGCAAAGGGCCAATATTTTCAGCAGGCTCAATGGCTCGAATGGGATTTCAGGTTACTATTGGTGGAAAGGGAGCCTCTCTGGCTTTTGTTTGTTTTTGACATCAAAATAACTTGCTACCTTCCACCTAGTGACCTTGGTTCTTGGCCCTTCCTCTCCCTGCCAGAACCCCTTTCTCTTCCAGGACAGTGATTTCAGGGTTATAGGGCTATCCTGCTGCAAGCATTATGAGAATGTTGCTGGTAAAGACCATGACTCTTTGAGGCCTGGAGGGGAGTGGATTCTCACTTAAGGAGTAGCTGCTCATTTCCCACTCTCCCTTCTCCTACCTGGTACTGAAGAACCAAACCCTGCTTGGCCACTGTGGTCTGGCTCCTGCTTGGAACCCAGCACCTGGGCTTCCAGTTACAATCCCGAGCTTTGAGCTCCAAGTACTTAATTTTCCTACAAGGAGGCCAGGGCCTCTGGGAAGTTCTCTTTCTAATGGTCCGTTAAGCTTGGGCCAGAGTGTGCTTGGCTCTCTCCTCTACCCCTTTCTCTCCAAAAAGCATTGGTTACAGTCCATAATACACTAGGTCTAGGTTCTTCCTTCCCTGTCTTCTCCCCAAGCCCAGACCTCTGGCTCCCTTTGTCTCAGTCTCTGTGGTAGCTTCAGAAGGCTTGTGGTCCAGCTGCAAGCCCAGGATCCAGGACCTGCTGGTTACCATCTTCAGTCAATTTCCTTCTCTTCCTACCTTTCCTTTGTTCTGCCTATGTGACCATGCCTGACTGCCCTTGGGAAAGCCTGTTACTTGGGTGTGGCTGAGCTTGTCCAAGCCCTTGGATGCTGCATCTCCAGGAGGCTATGCACTTTTCTGGTGAAGGATCTAGTATGAGAAGTGGGACTGGGCACAGATTCATCTCTGCAGGATGGTCTGGGGGGTGGGGTGGAGGAAAGCCCAGGTCAGTTTCTTGAATCCTCAGGCTTGTGTGACCTGTTTTTGTATTCTTATTTCTGGGAGACAGACCATTCTCCTGGCATTTGACCTGCTTGAGCCAGTGTGTCTGTGGTAACTGAGTGAACCATAATAAATGGGAACATTTGGCCCTGTATATCCTGCTGTGTCATGTGTCTTCATCTGGGCCTGTGGGGAGCCTCACCTGTGGGCTGTGGGGTGTGGAGGTAGGGTGGGGTGTGGAGGTAGGGTGGTCTGCAGGAGGAAGTAGAAGGCTGGATTTGTGGGGGAGGGGTAGTTTGGTCCTGATGGTCCCTGCAGGCAAGGGCAGAGGAAGAGCACAGAGGGCCCCCACTCAACTCTCAAGATGGAAACTGGCAGCTGACTGAACAACCTCCGAGGCAAAGTTGCCTCCACCTACCTGCTCCAGATGCCTTCCTGTTGCCATGCCGTGCACACCATGTGGACTGCTGTTTTGGCAGTCTACGCATCTGCTCATCCTTCAGGATTTACCCCGAGTGACTCCTCTGAGAGGGTTTACCTGCCTCTATGTGTTTACGCCCCTCTGCTTCTTCATGGGGGACCTTATTCTGTAATATTCTGTGTTCCTGCTCAAGAGCAGGGATGTGTCTGATTGATTTCTGTAACCCTTGCTTTTAAAACAGAAGAAGCTCGCTAAGTATTCAGTATTAAATGCCCCATGATGAGCAGTGTTTATGTGTGGGATGGAGGTGTGGAGTGAGGAGGCTGGGCAATTAGACGAAGCCCAGGTGAGGGTACCGGAAAAATCAAGAACGCTGAGCCACGGTTTGGCGGCTGAATTCCCTTGAGCGGACTACAACTACCACAAAGCAGAGAAATGGACTACAACTCCCAGAAGGCTGTGCGATCACGTAAGGCTGCTAGATGCTTACGTGAGGTTGTGTGCCAATTAGAATCAGCGCGAGATCTACCGAGATAGTACGATATTTGGGATTTGTCCGTGACGCCCTTGGCGAGGGTGAGGAGTCAAAGGGGGCTGAGAAACTGGGAGGGGGGGTTAGAGGTCGGAGACTGGATCTTATAGCGGGGCGGGAGGGAGGTTAGGCCCGAAAAGCTTCCCTTGCGACAGTGGTTCTGCAGTTGTGCCTGTCCTCACTTCCGTGTGTGTGTGTGTGTGTGTGTGTGTGTGTGTGTGTGTGCGCGTGTGTGCGCGCCACCTCTTTTTCCTAGCGGGTCAGCATGTAGGGACTGTGGAGCCTGTGGGGAGTTCATTTTCTAATATGTGATCGTGGGCCGGAGCATTTAGGACCTCCTTCTGGCTAGAGCCTGAAGTGGGGAATTTGTATCTTGCATTCTCATCCCCTCTTTGCGCTGCTAGGCAATAGTCCAGTGCTGTTTAATTTAGTTTAAATGGGAACCCTGTCACATCCCCACACTTACGTTTGCCCTAAAAAAAATAAAAATAAAGGAATCATGATTCTGCTTCCATAAAGTAATAGGGACTGCTAAAAGGACACACTACTATCTTTTTTTATAAAAAATATTTTTATTGATTTCAGAGAGGAAAGGAGAGGGAAAGATAGAGACATGAATGATGAAAGAGACTCATTCCTGCAGGCCCCACACTGGGGATCCAGCCCCCAACCAGGGTATATGGCCTAACAGGGAATCCAACTGTAATCTCGCGGTTCATAGTCCATGCTCACCCACTGAGCAGAGGCCATCTTTTGGTGAACTAGAAAAAGGAGAGCTCTGGGATATTTCAGTTATCCCATAGATCCACCCAAAGGTATTGACTGGCATTTAAAAATTAGAGTGAAGCCAAATTTTGTCAGAGAAAAACTTCATGCTGTTTTTGAGGTAATGGAGGCCCCTGCCAGATAATGGGCAGGAGAGATTCCCATGTTGGGAGAGTGGTGGTGCCTTGGAAACAAGGGTTTTCTACATTTCTCCTTGGGCTGAGAGTTGGCAATACTAAGTCTCTTGCTAGTAGCCTGTGCATGTTGAATATTATCTGTCTCCTCAACATACAATGTTGAGGAGGTTCATCTAACGAGATTACAGGTGCAGCAAAGTCAAGTATGCTGGCCTCTGGTTTGTGAGAACAGTCTTAGAATGCCAAGGTCTCGAGTGCTCCCTGAAGAGTTCCTTGCCTTTCCTTGGGGGAGGGGGCTTAAAGTTCCCTTGTGGCCATGAGACTCCTTTAAAAAATTTTTGTTTAATTAATTTCAGAAGAAGGGAAAGGGAGAGAGAAACAATGATAAAGAGAATCATTGATTGGCTGCCTCCTGCACAGTCCACACTGGATCTAGCCCGAAACCCAGACAGGTGCCCTAACTGGGAATCAAACTGGACCTCCTTGTTCATAGGTCGATGCTCCACCACTGAGCCATGCTGACTGGGCCATGAGACTCCTTTTAATGACTTTGGGTTTGGGGACAAAGTGACATACATTTTAGGGAACTAGTGGTTCATTATTACTGAAGCAGAGTGGAGTATGCTAAATGGTGGAAGATTGGGCTAGAGTAGAAGCCTGGAGCCAGTAGTGAGGGGCTTGGACACTAGGTTAATGGGTTCAAGCGCTTAATGTATGCTGGATCTCTGCCCACCCACCCCTGAGTTACATTCTGCTTTGGTCCTAGGCCCTAGCACCTCATCATTCCTGTCTTGGGCTGGGCTTATACCCCGTCTGGCCCTTTCTTAACCTTAGTTTTGCTCTGGCTCCCCACCTGACCTTATTGTGATCCTAAAACCTTTACTTAACTCTGCCATAATGAAACTCATCATAGGAGATTTACACACCATGACCCTGCTATAAACTGAGGCTCTTTACTCTGCCCAGTCCTGTCTTTCTAAAGGACAGAGGAGTTGCCATTTTTCTTTCTGTGGCTTACCTGCATGGCATGTGCCCTGGTAGCTTGAGGCTCTGTAATCACAGCCTTCAGCCCTGTAACCTCTGCCTGCCAACTCTCTGCTCTTAAGAGTTCCTTATGAGTACTCAGAGCACAGGGAAATGAGGTGCTGTCTACAACTATGTTGGCTATGCAGATAGGTGGTTCTAACAGGAACTAGACAGAGAGTAACAGGCTCACTAGTTTGTAGTTTGATCTTTTGTGAATATAAACAAAGAACTGCCAGTTGTCATCTTCCTTCGGGTTATCAGATTGCACTGATTTGACCTTGCTTTCAAATAAATGTCGGTTAAATTATGCACTTTCTATTCCTCAAATATAATTCTCCCTGACCCCCACCTTTTCTAGAAAGGTAGGTAAGTTTGGGTCCTTAACAAAGATTGCTTAGGAGGCCTATTAGTAACTCTTGGGCTGTCCCACCTACTGCAGGTCATAGTAGAAATCACCAACATGGCCCTAGCCGGTTTGACTCAGTGAGTAGAGCATCGGCCTGCGGACTGAAAGGTCCTGAGTTCGATTCTGGCCAAGGGCACATGCCTGGGTTGCGGGCTCGCAACCAGTGTGGGGGTGTGCAGGAGGTAGCCAATCAATGATTCTCTCTCATCATTGATGTTTCTATCTCTCCCTCTCCCTTCTTCTCTGAAATCAATAAAAAATATATATCCAATATAATAAAGAGGGGATATGCAAATTGACCATCACTCCAGTCAATTTGCACCCACAGCTGAGGCTAAGTTCCCATAACGAGCCTTAAGGAGCAATCAGCAGGGACCTGAGGCTGTGCACCCACCCACCTCCTGCATGGGGCTTGACAGGGGACCTCAGGTCGTGCCTTCCACCTGCAGGGCTTGACAGGAGACCTCAGGCTGCTCCCCCCACCCTGGCACCAGGCAAGAGGAACTCAGGCTGCACCCTCTTCCCTGGTGCCAGGCCGGGGGACCTCAGGCCATGCCCCCTGCCCTGACCCCAGGCCAGGGGACCTGACGCTGTGCACCCCACCCCGTGGAACTTGATGGGGGCCCTCAAGGTGTGCCCTCCGCCCTGGTGCTGGGCCAGGGGACCTCAGGCCATGCCCCCTCCACCCCAGCACCAGGCCAGGGGACCTCAGGCCGTGCCTCCCTGCCCTGGCACCCAGGGGACCTGAGGCTGCATCCGCCCCCCCCACCTGGCAGGGCTTGACAGGGTGGGACCAGCCGGGTCTGGATCTAGCCCAATGAAGGGGGGCCGTCCAGGTTTGGGTCTCGAGCGATTTTGAGGTGCACATGGGTGGTTGACGACTTGACTCTGGGATCCATGGTGCACCCCAGACTCTGACAGGAGGAAGATTTTCATATACATTTTACTAAATTTCTTTAATCTCTGACACTTATATTATAGAGAAAGGGCAAATAGCAATATTAAAATATTTCCTCTAATTAATCCCCTTTTAATGTGCACAAATTTCGTGCACTGGGCCACTAGTATATATATAAAAAGAAATCACCAACATGGATTTCTGCCCTAAGTTTCACTGATTGCTTTCAGTAACCTGTTCCTTAGGGATGATATCAACTTGATGTGGTGGAGGTTCAGGGGCTGCAGAGATGAAATTCACCTTCTGATTTTGCAGGAATCTTTCTGTTCTAGCACCAGTTGGTTAGGGTGGGACAGAATCAAGATTTGAGATCTGGTAGGTAGGTTTCCTTGGAGAGTCAGACGTATGCTTTTATCACCTACATGGGTGCTGATTAGCCTGTTGATTAGTTCTGGGAAAAAGCTGGATAGTAGGCCCCCTAACCTTGCCAGTTGCTAACAGGGCTCTCCAGGCCCTGGAATAGACTCAGTTTTGCTCTGAGCAAGCAGGGCTTTGGCTGAGGCCCTGGTGTAGAGCAAAGATTGAGATCATTGGTAAATGGCACTTCGGGGGAGTCTTACTGAAGGGAACTGGCCTGTGTTTAACCCTTATTGAGGAGGGTCTGGGCCTTTGGGAGTGAGGTAGGAGTGGGATAATGAACCCAAATGTGATCCTTAGCTCATGAGGTTGTGTGTCCGACTCTTGAAAGCAAATACTGGGCAAGAGGCCCTAGTGAGCCAAGGGGCCTGTGGTGTGAAGAGGAGGCCCCTATGGGTGCCCAGTCACAGAGGTAGCCGTTGGGCAATTTACAGGCACTTCCTCTTCAAAGTCTACTTTAGTGTCTCTTCCCCTGCTGATTCTGCCCATTTGAGGACCCTCTAGTACAGAGAGCCATTTCCACTGTCTTTCCTGCATTGACTCAAAGGTTTCTGCTGGAAGAAGCTTCAAAGATCACCTGGTCCTATCTCTGCATTTTCATATGAAGAGACAGGTCCAGGGAGGGAAGTACCCTGGCTAGGGTTACACACCAGGTCATGGACAGGGCCCAGGGCCCCTGATTCACTGACCAAGTTTCTGTTCTCTGCCCTACCCTGTTTCAGAGGGTGCTGTTTATTCATTCAGCAGATGTTTAGGACCTACCAGGAGGCTGGTGGTTGGTGATTATACCTGGGCACACATTCAGGGGACTTGCTGGTGGCAGTGATAGTGGTGGGGAAGTGGAGAGGGAGAGGCAAGGAAACTGATGAACAAATTGAATCAATGGTTATAAAAATAGTGCATCCCAGAGAAGGACCCATCTTAAATGATGTCAGATGTAATTCCTCTCTTCTAAACTCATCTACAGATTCCCTGAAAATAGCATCTGTCTTCCACAGTTCCTTTGCCCAGTGCTAGATGTAATTGATCCTTAGAGATTGTTGCTGATGAAATATGTCTTGCTTGTACCAGTCTTCAGAATATAGGTTTTAGTATGTCCATGTTATCATAGGCATTCACGTCCAACATCTGAGGGATAGAGGAATAAACCAATCAGGTGGTCTCACATGGTGACCTACATCCTTTCATGCTTGTCTCTTTCAGGGCTTGGATTTGTAGAGTGGTATCCAGTCTGATCTACAGGGACAGGGACAGAGGCAAATCTCTTAGCTCCCTGAGACCCTCTGGCCCCTTGTTGCTGAAGGTTTTACCAGTCAGTCAGCCTGGCCCACTACAGTAGCTCCTTACCCTGCCCCTCTAATCTCACCACCACCAGGACCCCTTCACACTGTTACCAGCACCATCTTTCTAAAATGGAGACTGACCCTTGACCTGACTTTACAGCCTTGCCTCCCCACCCCCATTACACTTTAGCCTCACTACTAAGCTACTCCTGTTCACCAAGCCTGCCACCTTTCTTTACGCCTCTTCATCTTTGTAAGATTGCTCCACTATCAGTAACTTGCAAGGTTATTTCCTTTTCTCTCTGGAAAACTTAAACTTGTCTTTTAAGACTCAACTTGAATGTTAATTTTTCCTCAGACAGTTACTACTGGCAGCCATAGTTCCTGGTATCGACCTTCCTTAGTGCTGGCCACATTACATTGTAATTGACCTATGTGTGGTGAGGGTGTCCGGCCTTTTTATCAAACTGTGTGCTCCCAGAAGCTGGGACTGCTGATCCCTCAGGGACCCTCGCAGCTGGGGGGTTTAACAGTGTGCTCAATACATTTTGGTTGAATGTGTGAATGAAGTGGGCACCCCTTTTCTGCTTTTAGATCCCAAGTCCTGACAGCTTTATGGAGCCCAGTTCTGGCAGGATCCCAGGACTCGAAGCCACCAGACCCCACATGGAACCAAGGGCCTCGTGTCCGGCTGTTGTGCCCTTGGTAGAAAGGCAGTTCCATGTCCTTGTGGGTGTCACTGGGAGTGTGGCGGCCCTGAAGTTACCTCTCCTGGTGTCACAGCTTTTGGACATTCCTGGCGTGAGTATTCTTACTAGACAAGCATGGCGACCTCTGAGATTAGAGACTTGCTGGTCCTGTGGCCAGCCAACTTTTGTGCAGTGCACAGGGTTTTCTTTTTCTTAATTATGGTGTTTGTGGCCATCTGTGTACATTGGTGTGAGGGGAATGCAGGACACAGAGACTGAATTTGCCAGTCTAACCAGGAGCTGGATTTGTTAGTTTGGAGAGAGCTTAAGGGAAGACTGGGAAAGGAACACTGATAAATGGAGGCATTGAGTTTCCATGTGTTGACCCTAAGATTCCCTAAAGTCCTAGTGTGGAAGAAGGACTAGCTGGAGAAATTGACGCACATTATCTGGGTTCCCTTCTGCTTGGGACTCCCGGCCCCTGCTTTCGCTCCTCTTGTACGCGTCTTGTACGCTGTGGTTCTGCTCTCCCTCCTTAGACGCCATGGCTGTCTTATCAGTCCAAGTGCATTGTTCACAGCTCTGGTTTAAATTTTGCTTTTTCAAGTGTTCATCAATGCCCAAGGGCCACTGTGTTGTGTTCAGTGTGAAGGGTTTAATCCCCAGCCATTGGAGAGTCCATCTCAACTTTAATCAGTTTAAAATATTGGAGTTCTGGGGTAGATTCTTTTTTTTTAAAAAAATAAAATCTTTATTATTCAGATTATTACATATATTCCTTTTTTTTTAAAACCCCCATAGCTCCCCTCCACCTGGTTCCCCCTCACCCCGTGCCCTTACCCCCACCACTGTCTTCATCCACAGATGTAAGATTTTTGTCCAGTCTCTTCCCATACCCCTCACACCCCCTTCCCCCTGAGAATTGTCAGTCCATCCCCTTTCTATGCCCTTACTTCTATTCTATTCACCAGTTTATTCTGTTTATTAGATATTTCTATTGATTTAATTGTTATATTCACTGGTTGATAGGTATTTGTTGTCACTTTGTTGTTCATAATTTTTATTTTTACCTGTTTCTTCTTCTTCCTCTTCTTAAAGAATGCCTTTCAACATTTCAAATAATCCTGGTTTGGTGGATCCTCCTTTAGCTTTTTCTTGTCTGTGAAGCTCTTTATCTGACCATCAATTTTACAAGATAGCTTTGCTGGGTAGAGTAATCTTGGTTGTATGTTCTTGCTATTCATCACTTTGAATATTTATTGCCACTCCCTTTTGGCCTACATGGTTTCTGTTGAGAAATCAGCTGACAGTCGTATGGGTACTCCCTTGTAGGTAATTAACTGTTTTTCTCTTGCTGCTTTTAAGACTCTCTCTTTGTCTTTTGCCCTTGGCATTTTAATTATGATGTGTCTTGGTGTGGTCCTCTTTGGATTCCTTTAGTTTGGGGTTCTCTGCGCTTCCTGGACTTGTAAGTCCATTTCTTTCACCAGGTAGGGCAAGTTTCCTGTCATTATTTCTTCAAATAGGTTTTCAGTATCTTGCTCTCTCTCTCCTTCTGGCACCCCTATAATTCTGATGTTGGTATGCTGGAAGTTGTCCCAGAGGCTCCCTACGCTATCTTCATATTTCTTGATTCCTTTTTCTTTTTGCTTTTCTGGTTGGGTGTTTTTTGCTTCCTGGTATTTCACATCTTTGACTTGATTCTTCCGATCCTCTAGTCTGCTGTTGGATCTTTGTATATTATTATTTTTTTTCTTTTTTTTTTTTAATTTATCTTTATTGTTCAGATTATTACAGTTGTTCCTCTTTTCCCCCCATAGCTCCCCTCCTCCCAATTCCCACCCCAACCTCTGACCTTGCCCCCCCATTGTCCTCATCCATAGGTGTACAATTATTGTCCAGTCTCTTCACGTATCCCCAACACCCTTAACCCCCTAAAATTGTCAGTCCACTCCCTTTCTATGCCTCTGATTCTATTCTATTCACCAGTTTATTCTGTTCATCAGATTTTTTATTCACTTGATTCTTAGATTCACTCGTTGATATATATTTGTTGTTCATAATTTTTACTTTCCTTTTTCTTCTTCCTCATTCTCAAAGGATACCTTTCAG
>PVJC01026317.1:0-25059 GCA_004026665.1 Murina feae
CCCCCTGCCTGCCTGCTCACCCCTAACTGCCTCCCCCTGCTGGCCTAATTGCACCAACTGCACCCCCTGCTGGTCTGCTTGCCCCCAACTGTCCCAGTCCACTGCCAGCCTGCTTGCCCCCAACTGCCTCTCCTGCCAGCCTGCTGCTCACCCCTAACCGTCTCTGCCTTGGCCCCGCCACCATGGCTTTGTCTGGAAGGACATCTGGAAGGTCTCTCAGAAGGTCTCCAGGTCTAATTAGCATATTACCATTATTAGTACAGATTATACATATAAGTATATATGTAAACTTATAAAACACAAGTTATACATATATGTATATTATGTATTCCATGCATTATAAATAAGAAAAATAAATCACAAAAGAAGGAATAAATAAAATTTATGTCATTAATTTAAATAAGCTAGGTTAGGCTACAATTAAAAAACCCTAGCCCACTTGGTATGACTCAGTGATTGTGTGTTGACCCATTCACTAAGAGGTTGCTGGTTCAGTTCCCGGTTGGGACTCATGCCTGGGTTGTGGGCTCGATTGCTGGTGGGAGCCGTGCAGGAGGGAGCTGAGCAATGTTTCTCTCTCATCAATGTTTCTCGTTCTCTCTCTCCCCCCTTCCCTATCTCTCTAAAAATCAATGAAACACATATTTTTAAAAAACCTTAAAGTACCAGCAGGTTGAGATAACAGTAAATGTATTCCTTTCTCATGATATATGTCCAGTGGGGGTCGAGGGGTCACTGTCATCATTCAGGGATCTCAGCTTCTTTGGAGGTTCCACCTTAATACAAACTCATCTGCACACAGAGCAGGAGAAAAGAAAAACCACTGCTCACACTCAAGTCTCTGGTTGGGACATCTGCACTACTTCTATAGGAACCTGTTGGACCTCAGCAGGTGGAGCAGTAAATCCTCCCCCTAGGGAGGAAAATAGGGACTTTGATGAATACTAATAGAATTTACTACATTTTCTTTTCAGGTTTTACATGTAACAATATAAAAAGTGCTTCCGAATTGAATTTTAAAGGTCTGAATCTAAGTTAACTTTATTTGGATTTAGTGGCTTTCACAGCTGAAAACACTAACTAGCACTATACAAAGCATTACACAATGATAGGCAATTGGAACAGATATGCATGTAATTGCCTATACTGGCTAACTCATGATACTCTATTACCGAGATTTTTACATTTGCACATAGTTTTCCATCTCAAAATGAAGTATAATTTGCACATAGTACAGTGCATAAATCATATGTGTATATATTTTGGTTTTTTATATTTGTAGATATCATGTACCCACCATCCAGATGAAGACAAAATGCTAAATTCCAGCACCCCAGCAGACTCTTGTATATTCCTTCCCAATCAGCACTCCTAACTGAAATCTACCTAAAATGTCCTGACCTGTTTCAACTGACTGTATAGATGGAAGAATGGCCTTAACTGGTTTGGCTCAGAGGATAGAGCATCAGCCTGCAGACTGAAAGGTCCCAGGTTTGATTCTGGTCAAGGGCATGTACCTTGGTTGTGAGTACATCCCCAGTGGGGCGTGTGCAGGTGGTGGCTGATAAATGTTTCTCTCTCATTGATGTTTCTAGCTCTCTATCCCTCTCTTTTCCTCTCTGTAAAAAATCACTGAAATATATTTTAAAAACATGGAAGAATGAGCTTGTACAGAAGCAGGCAGCATGCCTACTTTTGGATCCAGCTTCTTCGAAACATTATGTCTGTAAGAACCATTCATGTGGTTGCATATAGAAGTTTGGTCATTCTCACTGCTATATAGAATTTTACTAGATTTTACCACAATTTATATAGCCACTCTACTGCTCATGGACATCTGAGTTATTTCCAATTTTTAACTATATTTAATAGCAACTATGAATACTACTGTCCATGTGTTCTGGTGGACATAAACATTTCTCTTAGGTAATACACTGAAATATTAGTAAAGATGGTTCACTGCAAACATGAATATTTATCTTTAGTGAGCACTGCCTGTTTTCCAAGAGGGAGAAGCAAGAATATATGCCCCACCAAAAACACTTCATTGTCAACATTTCTTTATGTATAGTCTTGTTGAATATGAGTGCACATGCCCAAAAGTAAAACTTGCTGTAAATAGAAAGAAAAAAAAAAAAGGGTTTGACATACCTATTTTCTTTAGTTAAAAAAAGAAGCTATGATACAAAACCAAAAAGAAGAAGAAGAAAGTCCAAAAACATACATCAAATTTTCTTTTCATTAATATAACTCAGTCACAGAGTACAAGAGTATTCATTTCTTTCACATCCATCACATTTAAAGTCCTTGAAGGTGGATTTATGTGATTTCATAAAACTATTATTAAACTCCTCCAATACACAAACTTGCTGAAAGTGACATTCATTCTACATATAATTCTTAGTCCTTGTTACTATGATCACAGGCTGTCACACATTTGCAATTAGAAATGACAATAATTTTAAAAATGAAAAATGGGTTTTCAAATACATCATACTTATGAATTTACTTTGGTTGCCACTCATACATTTTGATTTTTAATATGAGATATTACTTGAAAATTGACATAAATTGATTTGAAAGAAAATCTATATCCCAAGTAAATATTCTATAAAATATAAAGATTTTATTAACAATAGCTTTAGTTGGCTTTGTTGATGCTTATTACTTTAAACACCTAAAATCTAGCTCCAAACTGAGTTTTGGATTCAAATTATGCCACAGTTGGACTGTTTATTCAATATAGAATTTACCATATTAATGAACTTGCTGATAAGTGATAAACTGAGGCAGAAGAGAAAAGTCCCAGTTTTGTCAACAAAATGATCTTTGACTTTAGATAACTTTGCACTTGGGCCTCGGTTTCCTCAGCTATGAAGGGAAAGATGTGTCTCGGTGGACTCAAAAGTTTTCCACTGTGATGTTCAGAACACTCATCAAAATGGTCAATTATTAAGCTGCAATGTAAATATTTTGGGGATGGCTTTTGCTGCTTATTAAGAGAAGTTAAGAATGTTGGATGTGGTTAACCCAGTAACTACTAAAGGGACTTTTTTCTCTCAGGTTCTTCCCTGGTATTGGTATTGGAAGAGGAGCACAAATAGAGAGGGCATTTCTGATCTCAATTTATGACAGATGAGAGGACATGAAACATACAGAGAATTAAGAGTGGGTGCATGCTGTCAATGCCCTAAGTCAGAGATCAGGCCCTCCACTGCTTAAAGCTTAAAGACAAATACTTTTAAATTCAGGGTGAACATTAACCCCAAATGTAGCCAAGATCACATGAAAGTAATAAAATAAATGGGGTGCAGAAAGAACAACAAACTGGTAGAATATAAACAAGTCTCAGTCATGTTGGTGTTTACCATGGTGCACATATTTATGAAGTGTGCAGACAAGCTTTAGAAAAAGACTCTTAGGTATATAATCAGACAAAATCAGGTAAGTTAGGAAAACAAACCCCTAATACTTTCCATAGGGCCTTAGAAACATAAGTTCCACACAAAGAACCTACCCACAGATTTTTTTTTAATATATACATTTTAAATATTTTATTTTCTTTTTACAGAGAGGAAGGGAGAGGAATAGAGAGTTAGAAACAATGATGAGAGAGAAATATCAGCTGCCTCCTGTACACCTCCTATTGCGGATGTGCCTGCAACCAAGGTACATGCCCTTGACTGGAATTGAACCTGGGACTGATGCTCTATCCACTGAGCCAAACCAGTTAGGACAACCCACAGATTTTTAATGCCTTACTAACCACAAGAGAATGCTGCAGAGGGGATCTGCCCTTCCACTACCAGCTTGGCAGGAACTGTAATGTTAAAGAATGGGCTTAGCTGGTTGCCTTTAACTGAAGTGATGATACTGTTGGAATATAAGAAACCACCAGGTAATGTGATTGCTCTTAACACTGCTTGTCCAGTAATAGAACAGACTTTTGGTTGAGATTTAGTGAGAGTTAGAGAGATTACAAAAAAAAGGCAGGGGGTACATAGGGAGAATGAAGACAAAGTGTGAAAAAAAGTTAATAGAAAGTGAAGAGAGAGGAAGTTTTTTCATTTTTCGTATTATTTCCTTCCCTTCTAGTGGCCGATTCCAAGCCTGGCACAAGCTGGTGCACAGTGCACACAGAACACTTCAGCACACATGAGAGAAGGGGCATATTATAGGCTGAAACTCCAGCAGCCAGGAACCATAGAACAAAATTCCCCCACCAGAGAGGGTACAATGTGATCATTAAAAAATAACAACTGCTATAATGAATTTAAACTCATTAAGTATGCTTAAACCATGAGTTAATAAAGACAATACAAAATAAAAAAATATCTTGTTGATCACATTTAAAAAAATGAGTCAACCAACTCAGTCTGAAAACTCCTAAGAATCCAGCATATATCCTGCCTTTCCTGTAGGAACCAAATAGCTGACAATTAAAAAAAAATTTTTTTTCACTTAATGTGCCAGCTAACAATCATTACTTTGCAATCCCTAAAAAGGAATAGACCATGGCAACAATGCCATATAGTACTATAACCATTGGATGAAAGGTTATGATAAACTTTAAAGGGTGAATCAAACTGATACCACTTATATCCAATTTCAATCTTAACATCAAAAATGAGAGGCAGCCCTAACCGATTTGACTCTGTGGATAGAGTGTCAGCCTGCAGACTGAAAGGTCCCAGGTTCAATTCTGATCAAGGGCATGCACCTTGGTTGCGAGCACATCTCCAGTAGGAGGTGTGCAGGAGGCAGCTGATCGATGTTTCTCTCTCATCGATGTTTTTAACTCTCTATCCCTCTCCCTTCCTCTCAGTTAAAAAATCAATAAAATATATTTTAAAAAATGAGAGGCAGCCAAATACTATGTATCTCTGGTGGTAGTAAACAAAATTAAAACACAATCAAACCCTAACACTGATAAAGCTTCTTTATTAATCACATTTGTGCACTCGGGAGGTCCCTCAGCCTGGCCTGTGCCCTCTCACAGTCTGGGACCCCTCTGGGGATGTCCACCTGCTGGCATGCCTGGTCAGCCTGGGTGAGGGGCTGATGGCTGTTTGCAGGCTGGCCAAGCCCCCCAGTGTGGACCCTCACCCCATTGGGGTGTGGCCAGCCTGGGTGACAGACTGCAGGCCATTTTCAGGCTGCTCACAGCCCCTTCAGGTTTTGGGTCCCCACTGGGGTGCCTGGGCAGCCTGGATGAGGATCTGCGGGGCGTTTTCAGGCTGCCCACAGTCCCTTCAGAATTTGGGTCCCTACTGGGGTACCTGGTCAGCCTGGGTGAGGGGCTGATGGCTGTTTGCAGGCTGGCCAAGCCCCCCAAGGGGTCCCTCACCCCATTGGGGTGTGGCCAGCCTGGGTGACGGGCTGAGAGCTGTTTTCTGGCTTTCAGGCTACCCACAGCTCCTACTGATCCAATGTCCCAGCAAGGGTGACTGGAAGCAGGTTTCTGGGGTTTATTTATCTTCTATAATTGATACTACTCCTTTAAGCTAAGGCCTAGGCAGGTAACGAAGCCTCCTGTTGGCTTCAGCTAGTGGCTTCTATAATTGAAAGAATGTTGCCTTAGTAGACTCTAAGAATGTTGCCTTAGTAGACTCTAGGCAGGCAGTTTCCTCCATCGCTGGTGCAATGGAAGCCTGCTGTTTGCTTCAGCTCCAAGGCTTCTATAATTGAGACAATGTTGCAAATATGTTGCCTGGAGCCAGGAGAAGTCCAGCTAGCTGGCTGGCAGACAGTTTACTCCTGGTGCAACAGAGGCTGCCTGTTTACTCTAGCTCCGTGACTGCCGGCCTCCACCTTGGCTGGGTTAATTTGCATAGAGCTGCTCTGATTGGCTGGTGAGCGTAACTTAGGCATCCCGAAGAAACAGTCAATTTCAATATTACTCTTTTATTAGATTAGATAAGGGACAGAGGAACATGTTTAAATGACACCATGAAGAAGCAATCTGAAAAGTCCAGAAAGTAAGAATATCTACAGAACAAACAACATTATTTAGTCAACAAATAAGCTGAGGAGGGGTTCCTAGAGAGCAAAATAATAAAAATAATAAGAGACATATTAACCGAAAGTAACATGTAGACCTTGGTTAAATCCTAATTTGAATAAGTTATATAAAAAGCTTTTATGAGAATTTTGAACACTGATGGGATATTTGATGAAATTAAAGAATTTTTTCCAGATCTGATAAAGGCATTGTGGTTGTTTTTAAAAAATAAGCCCTTATCTGATCTATATATGGATGAAATGATCTAATGTCTGGGATTTATTTCAAAACAATGTATCCCAGAGGTAGTGGGGAGGAGATGGGGCACAGATAAAACAAGATTAGTTATGAGCTCATAACTGTTGAAGCTGGCCAATAGGTCAATCACAATTTGTTTACTGTTCTATTTTGATATGTCAGAAAATGTCCAAAATAAAAGTTTATAACTGATTTCAACTGCTTATTTGCACAACAATATGTTATTTTACCAATGCCAAATAGTATAATTTACAGCTATCAGTTTAATATATAATAAAATAAGTACTTTAATAGATAAAGCATGCAATGAAGAAAATATGTAGGCCACAGGTCATCTCAAAGTTAATAAATTTCACATTGAAAACCATTAGAGCCAAAAATTAACTTTACTGAAAAATGCTTGGCAGACAAAGAAATTATAACCAAATGTCCAAAGCACTGTAAAATGGTTTTACAGCATTAACTCTAATACATTAAACTGCTTATAAAAAAGGAGAAAATGTCTGGGAGGAAGGGGGGGCTGAAAGTGAAATTAAATAATAAAACTGTGATTTTAAAAAAGATGACTATACTATTTTAGAAATTATAAAATTGCTTTTCTTTTACAAATATACCAAATACAAGTTTATTAAAATCTATTTCACAATACTTTTTATTTATTTATTTAATCCTCACCAGAGGATTTTTTTTCTATCGATTTTTTATTTACATTTTTTAAGAGAGGGCGTAAGGGAGAGAGAGAGACCGAGAGAAAGAAACATCTACGTGAGAGAGACACATCGACTGGTTGCTCCCCACACTCGCCCTGACCAGGGCTGGGGATTGAGCCTGTAACTGAGATTTGTAGTCCTTGATGGGAATTGAACCCACAACCCTTCAGTCTGTGGGCTGATGCTCTACCTACCATGCCAAACTGGCTAGGGCTTCACAACCATTTTTAAGTAAAATTAATAAATAGTGCAAGAAATTAATAAAAACTATTTTTTCAGAAGTCAGTACAGGAAAAAATTATTTACTGAGACTTCTCTATTTGGAGATGAAGTTCACTCATTTGGCATCTGTTCTGATAAAAAGCATAAGTCACACTACTCCATGACTAGAATGAAGAAAGCCTGTGGAAGATGGGCGATAGAGAAACAAACACTTCACCGAATGTTACCATTCATGTTCCAGATTCAGAGAACAGATGTTTAAACATCCAAGAAATAGCACCAGGAATATGACATTCACAAAGTTCTGCCAGGCTCAAACAGTCTTCAGAATGATTTTAGAAAGGTGAAATTACATTATGAGATATTGGCGTTCAATTTATTCTATAATATTCTAATTATTTATAAATTAGAGGCCTGGTGCATGACATTTGTGCACTGGGGGAGGTGGGTCCCTCAACCTGGCCTACACCCTCTTACAGTCCAGGTCCTCCTCAGCAGACATCCTTCGAGGAGTCTTTAGTGCTGCTGTGGAGGCAGCAGAGACTCCTGCTAACACTACTGCACTCGCTAGCCATGAGCCCACTGGTGAGCCCAGTTTTTGGCTTATGTCTGAGATTTTGTTGCCTTTAAATTCCTATAGTATTTTTATGATTTCCCGTCTTACATTGAAATCCTTTATCCATTTTGAGTTTATTTTTGTGTGAGGTGTAAGTTGGTGGTCTAGTTTCATTTTTTGCATATATCTGTCCAATTTTCCCAACACCATTTATTGAAGAGACTGTCTTGACTCAATTGTATGTTCATGCCTCCTTTGTCAAATATTAATTGAGCATATTGGTTTGGGTCGATTTCTGGGTTCTCTATGATATTCCATTGATCTATATGTCTGTTCTGGTGCCAGTACCAGGCAGTTTTGAGAACAGTGGCTTTGTAATATAGCTTGATATCTGGTATTGAGATCTTACCTACTTTGTTCTTTCTCAAGATCGCTGCAGCTATTTGGGGTCTTTTTTAACTCCAGATGCATTTTTGGAGAGTTTGTTCTAAGTTTGTGAAATATACCACTGGTATTTTAATGGGAAGTGCATTGAATTTATGGATTGCTTTGGGTAGTATGGACATTTTGATGATGTTGATTTTACCAATCCATAAACATGGTATGTTCTTTCATCTGTTTATGTCTTCCTCTATCTCTTTTTTCAACATCCTGTAGTTTTCTGAGTAGACGTATTTTACCACTTTAGTTAAGTTTATTCCTAGGTATCTTGGTGTTTTTGGTGTGATGGCAAATGGGATTGCTTTTTTAATCTCTCTTTCTGTAAGTTCACTATTGGTGTAAAGAAATGCCATAGATTTCTTTGCATTAATTTTGTAATCCTGCTACATTGCCAAATTCATTAAGATTAATAGTTTTTTAATGGAGTATTTAGGGTTTTTTATGTACAATATCATGTCACCTGCAAATAAGGAAGAGTTTTACTTCTTTTCAAATTTGGATGCCATTTATTTCTTCTTGTCTAATCACAATAGCTAATACTTCCAGTACTATGTCAAGCAGGAGTGGTGACAGTGGGCATCCCTGTCCTGTTCCTGTTCTTAAGGGAAATGATTTTAGTTTATGCTCATTGAGTATGATGTTGGCTGTGGGCTTGTCATATATGGCTTTTATTATGTTGAGGTATGATCCTTCTGTTCCCAGCTTGCTGAGTTTTTTTTATCAAAAATGGGTGTTGCATTTTGTCAAATGCCTTTTCTGCATCAATTGATATGACTATGTGGTTTTTTTCTCTCATTTGTTTATGTGATGTATCACATTTGATTTGCAGATATTGTACCATCCTTGCATCCCTGGGATAAATCCTACTTGGTCATGGTGTTTGATCTTTCTGATGTACTGCTGGATCCCATTTGCTAGGATTTTGTTGAGGACTTTGGCATCTATGTTCATGAGGGATATTGGCCTATAATACTCTTTCATTATGTTGTCTTTATCTGGTTTTGGTATTAGGTGGATGGTAGCTTCATAGAATGAGCTTGGAAGTGTTCCTTCATCTTGAATTTTTTGGAATAGTTGCAGGAGGACAGGTTTTAGTTCTCCTTTGAATGTTTGGTAAAACTCCCCTGTGAGGCCATCTGGCCCCAGGTTTTTATTTGCTGGAAGCTTTTTATTTATTTTATTTATTTTTTTCTTTATTTGTCAAGGTATTATAAATGTGTCCTCATCTCCCAATAACCCCCAACCCACCCCACACACACACTCATGCTCTCATCCTTCTGTTGTCTGAGTCCACTGGCTTGGCTTATATGTATGTATACAAGTCCTTTGGTTGCATTACTGCTTTAATTTCTTCCATAGTTATTGGCCTATTTAGATTTTTAGATTCTTCCTGATTGAGTTTTGGAACATTGTATTTTTCTAGGAATATGTCCATTTCCTCAGGTTGTCTAGTTTGTTGGGGTAGAGTTGTTTATAGTATTTTTTAGCAATCATTTGTATTTCTGTGGCGTCTGTTATTTCACCTCTATCATTTCTGATTTTGTTTATTTGGGTCCTCTCTCTTTGCTTCTTGGTGAGCCTGGCTAGAGGTTCATCAATCTTGTTTATCCTTTCAACAAACCAGCTCTTGGTATCATTGATCTTTTGTATTGTTTTTTTCTTTTGTCTCTGTGTCATTGATTTCTGCTCTATGTTATCTCCTTCCTTCTGCTCACTCTGGGCTTTTCTTGTTGCTCTCTTTCTCATTCTTTGAGTTGTAGAGTTAGATGATTTGCTACCATTTTTTTCTTGTTTCTTGAGGTAGGCCTGTAGAGCTATAAATTTCCGTCTCAGGATTGCTTTCATTGTGTCCCATAGGTTTTGGATTGTAGTGTTTTCACTGTCATTAGTTTCCAAAATGTTTTTAATTTCTTCTTAGATCTCATTGGTAACCCAATCAATATTTAATAACATGCTATTCAGCTTCCAAGAGTTTGAGTGTTTTGGATTGCTTTTATTGTAGTTTATTTCTAATATTATGCCATTGTGATCTGAGAAGATGCTTGATATGATTTCAATCTTATTGAATTTTGGGAGACTTTACTTGTGACCCAATACATGGTCTATTTTTGAAAATGTCCCATGTGCACTTGAGAAGAACGTATATTCCACGGCTTTTGGGTGAAATGTTCTGAAGGTATCAATTAAGTCCATCTGATCTAGTGAGTCATTTAGGATTGCTGTTTCTTTGATTTTTTGTCTAGAGGATGTATCCAGTGATGTTAGAGGTGTATTAAAGTATCCTACTATGATTGTATTGTTGCCGATCTCTAACTTGATATCTTCCAGCTTTTTATGTATTTGTGTGCTCCTGCATTGGGTGCATATATGTTTATCAGGGTTATGTCCTCTTGTTGTATCAATCCCTTTAGTATTATGAAGTGGCCTTTCTTATCTCTTGTTATGGCCTTCACTTTGAGGTCTATTTTGTGTGATATAAGTATCGCTACCCCAGCTTTTTTTCCCTTTCAATTTGCCTGAAAGATATTTTTCCATCCCTCCACTTTCAGTATGTGTGAGTCCCTTATTCTGAAGTGGGTCTCTTGTGGACGGCAAATATATGGGTCATGTTTTTTTATCTATTCAGCCACTCGTTATCTTTTGATTTGGAGCATTTAGTCCATTTAGGTTTAACGTTATTATTGAAAGGTACTTGTTTGTATCCATTTTTATTTTTTGTGCCTGTGTTCTTTCTTACCTTTTTATCTCTTCTTTTCACACCAGTCTCTTTAGCATTTCTTGCATTGCTGGCTTTGTGGTGATAAACTCCCTTAGCCTTTTTTTTTTTGGTCTGTGAAGCTTATTTCCCCTTTAATTTTGAATGTTAGCCTTGCTGGATAGAGTAATCTTGAATTCAGTCCCTTGCTTTGCATCACTTTTTAAATTTCCGTCCATTCTCTTCTGATCTGATGTGTTTCTGTTAAGAAATCATTTGATAATGTAATGGGAGATCCCTTGTATGTAACTTTCTGTCTCTCTCTTGGAGCCTTTAAGATTCTCTCTTTGTCCTGAATATTTGCTATGGTAATTATGATGTGTCTTGTGTGGGTTTTTTTGGATTCATCTTGTTTGGGCCTCTGTGGATTTGTGTGACTTTTTTCTTCCCCACCTCAGGGAAGTTTTCTGAGATCATTGCTTCAAATACGTTTTCTAATCCTTGTTCCTCTTCCTGTTGTTCTGGCACCCCTATTATTCATATGTTGCTTCGTTTCATGTTGTCCTGTAGCTCCCTTAGGCTCTCCTCCTGTCTTTTAATTTTTCTCTCCAATTGCAGTTCAGTTTGGGTGTGTTTTGCTTCCCTGTGTTCTAATTCACTAATTTGGTCCTCCCCTTTTCCTAATGTACTGTTGAAAATTTCCATGGTGTTTTTTATTTCAGCTATATCACCCTTCCTTTCTTCTTGATTCTTACATAAGTTATTGTTTTTTTCATCCATTTCTTCTGGATTCTTACATAAATTATTGATTTTTTCATACATTTCTGAGCAGCACTCCCCCTGTCGGATCACAAGGACCACCAAGAGACATCTCCTACATTAAGCTTCTGCCCCTGGTAGTCAATGCACATCTTAGCGACTGGTCGTTGTGCCGTTTGATCAATTTGCATATTAGCCTTTTATTATATAGGATAGGATGGGTAATTCACATGATATTTTTGGTGCTATCTTATTTAATGGACCAAAGTTCTCTCCTTTGACATTATAGGATTAAAAAAAAAGATAATTCAATCTGATGTTCTGTTGAAAAGATATTTTACTTAAAAAAACAAACAAACTGTAAATTGGTATTTTAGTTAATGTTTATTTTTCCTAATCATCTCTGGCAGGAGAAACTTATGTCAAAGTATTACTCATTAATCCATCAACTGGTTGAATAAATCTATTGCCAAAAGGGCACCATTTTGAAGCTATGGACACAGAGAAACACTGTCAAAGGCCTGGAGAAAGTGAAGAGAGCTGATGGCATGCAGCCTCTAAGAGAATAGCAGGGATAGGACTGGAAAGCAGGTGCAATCAGCCCTGGACAGGCCAAGGAAGAAACTGTGGGTATGCATGCAGTTAAAAGTCACATACAGCCCTAACCGGTTTGGCTCAGTGGATACAGTGTTGGCCAGCGGACTGAAAGGTCAAATGTTTCACTGTGCATGCCTCAGATAAACCGTACTTGGTCGAAATGTATGAATACTCCACAGTACAGATAATATTGCTTTATTTGATTCACTAGGCTGTAATTTTTTCTCCTTGTAATGCCCTTGTCAATTTTTGGTTTGAGGCTATACAGGCTTTATAAAATGAGACTGAATGTGTTTCTTTATCTTATATTTTCTGATAGTTTGTGTAAAATTGGTATTTCTGTCTTAAATCCTTCATAAAATTTATGAGTAAAACTATCTGAACTTGGAGTGTCCTAAAAAAAGGTTTTCTGATAAAGTTTGTTTAAAACTGGTATTAATTTTCCTTAAATGTTTCATAGAATTCACTAATAAAACTATCTGGACTTGGAGTTTTCTACAAAGAAAGGTTTTTTTGTGTGAATTTAATTTAGTAAATTTTAGGGATCTTTCTCACATCAAACAAATGATTCTTTAAAAGAAACCAGAAATAAAAAATAATGAAGTTTACCTTTTATATTTACCCACATATTCACAATTTCAGGTGATTTCATTTCTTCCTTTAGATATAAGTTTCCCTTACTGTTACTTTCTTTGGCTAGCATTCCTTACAGCACAAGTCTGTGACTTTTTGCTGGACCTATATACAGACAGATCTGGGCCAGTCCAGGTTCACCTCCTTCAAAGGTTGAAGCATTCCTTCTAGTTTCTGTTTACTTTCTAGGACTCTCTAGTGCTTAAATTTTTAACTATGGAAGAGTTAGCCTGCCTGATACAGGGGTCTTCCACCCTTTCTGGAGACCAGAATTCCTCTGGTTTCTATTTTTGATTCAGTGGTAGTACTAATTAATAAAGTATGCTAAATTCTATCACTAATTTTAGAATATTCCATCACAGGCTTTAACAAAAGCATCATAGAAACTCTGTAAGTATAATGTAAGTGTAAAATGGGGCTAGATAAGCTAACATACCAGATTTATCTTCATAAATTTGGCTACAGTATTTACTCCTCCATTTTCAAATAGCTAACAAAATGTTAAACATCGTTTAAAAAAATCTTGCAATAACTAGAGACTTCTCTATGATTAACATTAAGATACTCTGGCTATAATTATTCCAGTAATGCTAATTGCAAAAGCATATCAGGAAAAACAGTCAAATGACTTACTGAAATCTAGATCATCTGGTGTCATTTTTGAACTGTCAAATTAAGTGTGTGTCTATGAAGAAAATAAGTTAATGTTAAACACATCTTTTTTTTATTGAGTGTGATGACTCTATGGAATTTTACACATTGTAAATTATATATTCTTTTTTAAAAGTGAGAGGATAATAAATGCATTTGTCTACCAAACATATAATGTGTGTGTGTGTGTGTGTGTGTGTGTGTGTATCAATCTCAGGAATTATAAAGGAGTGTGTGTCCATCTCATCCACTGTAAGGCTGCATAGTATTTAATAGATATATAATAATTTGTTTAACACATTAACTAATGAGCATTTAGGTAGTATTTTAGATTTTGTTTATATAAAACAATGCTTCAGTAAACATCACTGAACATATTTCTTTGCTTGTCTGATATTTTTAAGATAAATTCTTAGAATTTTTAAGTAAATTATATAAGCATATACATGCATGCACATACACATACACACATATCTACTCTAATAAAAGAGTAATATGGAAATTAAACATCTCTCCAAGATGCCTAAGCCACACCCACCAGCCAAGCCACACCCACCAGCCAATTAGAGCGGCTGTATGCAAATTAACCCAGCCAAGATGGAGGCCGGCAGCCACGGAGTGCGTGGCGGCAGGTGTGGTGGTTGCAGTGCGGGCAGCGGCAGGGCGAGTGGAACAGGCGGAGCAGGTTTGGCCAGCCTGCAAACTGCCATCAGCCCCTCACCCAGCCTGGCCAGGCACACCAGCAGGTGGACATCCCCCAAGGGGTCCCAGACTACGAGAGGGCACAGGCTGGGCTGAGGGACCCCCCGAATGCACAAATTTTTGTGCGCCGGGCCCCTAGTGTGTATATATTTGTGTACAGGTGTGCCCATTTACACTCCTAGAAAGATGATGGGATAGTTTACTTCCTGTTGCTTTTGCCAAACAGTGGCTATTATCAAGTTTTTTAACATTTGCCAATTGGAGAGGTTTTAAAAATGACAATGTAATGCAATTTTAATTTGCATTCTTGGAGTAGTGTTTTGTCCATTTTAGTTCTTTTGTGAATTCCATGACTTGTAATTTTTCTTCTACCAGGTTATCTCTCTTTTTCTTAGTAGGTTTTTAATGGAGGTTAATGGGCTCTACTCTGACAACATAGCGCTTTTAGGTAGGGCCTGCTGGATTTAAACTCTGAACCCCAGCACCACCACATCCTAGTTAGAGAAAGGGAGAATAAAAGAGGGGAGAGGGAAACATTGATGGATTGCCGCCCGTCGGTACCCCAACCAGGCACTGCACTCACCACCTTACGGTGGACTGAATAATGCTCCAACCAGTTAAGCCACACTGGCAAGGGAAACAATAGTTATTTTTAAAGTATATATGGTAAAGGCATGTGACTTTCATTTGATATAACAAAGAGAATATTGAAACTGTGTCAGTCATTCTTTTCCAGCTCAATTTTCTTTGCTAATCTCATTCCTACACATTTTCCTTCTATCCTTCACCTTTTAGTACCAATAATTAGGTCTTATGTAGAAGGGCCCAGATTTCTTAACTAAATTTTTTGATGATGGACACAAAGTCAATGCATAACTATTACAGTCTATTATATCTATGTAATAAAGCAGTATCATAATAAGCAAGTATGCATTACTAAAAATTATGAAATAATATAAGGTTTAATTAATTATTCTCTGGAATTTAAAAATGAATAAGTCATTCAGTATTATTAACTAAAAAGTGTAATAAATTCCAAACTATCAAGAAATATGTTTAAGCTAATAAAAAGTTACAATTACAATATAATTCTTTAGTAAATATAAGAAATGTGAATTTAAGGGAGAACCAAGATGGCGGCATAAGGTATATACCCGAATGCACTGCTCCCCACAACCACATTAAAACTACAATTAAAAAGCTAAACAGCCATCTTCTGGAACCAGGGAAAAGCTGATGGAGTGGAAGTTCTATAACTAGAAGGAAAGAAAAAGAGTGCATTAAGACTTGCAGAAGGTGCAGAGGCACCAACAACAGAGAGGTACAGAGGTGTGCGAAATGGTAGTGGCACCTGGGTGCACGGTTTGTTTCAATTGGAAGGAGGATACAAGCTCCAGGACTACATGGAACTCGTTTCAGGCCGTCTGGCATCGGGTCGGAAAGCGAGGGTAGCTTTCTCGCAGAGCTGCTCGCAGTGATCACTGCAACTGTGGAAGCAGGGACTCCGAGACTCAGGGACTCAAGGGCGCAGAGACGCCAAAACGTGGAGATGCCAAAATGCAGAGACGGCTGAGGGACAGCTATCGCTGATTGCTCCGTCCCTGTGATTCTCTGAGACCCCACCCCACTCAATTTACAATCCCACCCAAGCTGTTCTCAGCAGTGCAAATGAATTACCTGCCTTCAGCCTAACCTAATAAAATGCAGCTGGGTTAGAGAGCTTCAAAAGTCCCAACCCCAAACAAAGAGGAGAAATATGCAGAATCTCTGTAGATCCTACTGGGTGGACTCACACAGCAGCTGACTTTGCACCTCCTTGGAGATCCGGGAGCCAGTATACCTAATGGCCAGATACCAGATTTCAACTCCTCACATCCATAAGGGACACACTCAAGAGGCAGACTCAGTGAGCACTAAAGCCCCACTGAAGCAAGTCCTGCCCCATAAGGGTGTCTCTTGCACAGCAGTTCTTCCACTATAGACACAGTGGGTCCTCACAATCAATTGACCTGGAGGTCATTTCCTCCCAGTGATACCAACAGCAATCAAGGCTTAACTACAACAAGACTGTGCACTCAGCCCACAAAGCTGTACACCAAGAGTGTCCACCTCAGGTGACTGGGGAGGCTGAGCCACTGGGCCCAAGAGGACACCTACCACACAAAGCCACTCTATCAACACAGGGAAGCAGTCAAAATGCAGACACAAAGAAACAGACCACAAATGAAAGAAAAGGAGAAAAGCAAACTATTGGATATAGAGTTCCAAACCACAGTTATAAGGCTACTCAAGAATCTTCTATGAACCTCTGAGGAACTTAGTGAGACCTTCAAGGATCTTAATGAGAATACCAAAAATATGGAAAGGACCAGCTAGAAATTAAGCATACACTGACTGAAATAAAGAATAATATACAGAGATCCAACAACAGACTAGAGCATCCCAAGAATCAAGTCAAAGATTTGAAATACAAAGAAGCAAAAAACACCTATTCTGAAAAGCAAAAAGAAAAAAATAATCCAAAAATATGAAGATAGTGTAAGGAGCCTCTGGGACAACTTCAAGCATACCAACATCAGAATTATAGGGGTGCCAGAAGAAGAGAGAGAGCAAGATATTGAAAGCCTATTTGAAGAAATAATGAAAGAAAACTTCCCTTACCTGGTGAAAGAAATAGACTTACAAGTCCAGGAAGCACAGAGAACCCCAATAAAAGGAATCCAAAGAGAACCACACCAAGACACATCATAATTAAAATGTGAAGGGCAAAAGACAAAGAGAGAATCTTAAAGGCAGCAAGAGAAAAGCAGTTGGTTATCTACAAGGGAGTACCCATACTACTGTCAGCTGATTTCTCAACAGAAACCATGCAGGCCAGAAGGGACTGGCAAGAAATATTCAAAGTGAAGAATAGCAAGAACCTACAACCAAGATTACTCTACCCAGGAAAACTACCATGTAAAATTGAAGGTCAGATAAAGATCTTCACAGACAAGAAAAAGCTAAAGGAGTTCACCACCACCAAACCAGGATTATATGAAATGCTGAAGGGCATTCTTTAAGAAAAAGAAGAAAAAGGTAAAAATAAAAAGTATGAATAACAAAGTGAGAACAAATACATATCTATCAACAAGTGAATCTAACAATTAAGTCAATAAAAAATCTGAGGAACAGAATAAACTGGTGAATATAATAGAATCAGAGGCATAGAAAGGGAATGGACTGACAATTCTTGAGGGGAAAGGGATGTGAGGGGTGTGGGAAGAGACTGGACCTTACACCTATGAATGAGGACAATGGTGGAATAAGGGCATGGGGTGGGGTGGGAACCAGGTGGAGGGGAGCTATGGAGGTAAAAAAAAAAAGGAACATCTGTAACAATTTGAACAATAAAGATTTATTTTTAAAAAAGAAATGTGAATTTTAAAAAAGCATATTAAGCATATTTTAATTGATAAAATGCATACCCATATTTATTACTCTATATAGATTAGACTATTTTTAGAGAACTAAGATAACTTGAAACCATTTACCTGTTGGAGGCAGGCAGTCTTTCCAATCAAAATATCCTGCATAAATTCCAGGTTCTAGGGAGCCAACAATGGGATCTGCTTTCAACTCAATGTAATTTTCAAACAGTCTTTGGTCTAATTCTTTCAATGAGGCCATACTAACCTAAAAACACATAATAAAGAGTAATTATAAGTTATCATTTGAGGGTGAAAAAAAAAGAAAATAATGTAAATTTAAAAATACTTCAGCATATTTTAAAAGTACTTAACAATTTTCCTACAAAAAAACAATCTTTATTTTATTTGTTTAGTAATAAAGACCACGCTTAGCATGACTATTCAATAAAATAAGAATGAATCCCCATGTGTGGAGTACAGGTCTTTTACAGAATGTCCAGCCCACGTATACTAGGAGTTCCTGATGGCAGTGGGAGTGGAGCAGGGAGAGGAAGTTAGTGAGCATCCGTCTGACCAGTCTGTTCAAGGTCTCACTGGTACCAAAGAGGCCAAGCAGTTACAGTGGGTGCATGGAGCAGTAAGGGTGGGAAGTGAAGAGTCTCGGCCTAGGTTCCTCTTCAATAGACTGGCAGTCTAGTTGCTTCCACACCATTGACCCACAGAACATAATCTTCTCTCCAACAACACACCTGAACTTCAAGATGTTAATGTTGAAAAACAAGCACACAGCTAGTGAGTCTTGCAGCTATAAATGAGAATATCTGCCAAGCAGGGAATTCAGCTGTAAGAGAGAAAAGCAATCACTTGAACTTAGAAAATACTGAAAACCCTTAAGGAGGTTAAAGTATAATATAAAAAAAAGATTTCATGAAGATAAAATACATGACTGCAGCCACTAACAACTGACTAGATTAACTGATAAATTTGCTGGCCAATACTAAGATTGAAATTAAGTGCAATTAAGTACTTCAAAGCACAGAGTAAAAATGTAAAGAGGTGGATATTATGAAGGAAGAGACTTAGAAGATAGATCCAAGAGCTCTAATATGCACACACAAAAAAAATTAAGTAGAGAACTATGAGCAGTTAGAGAAGAGGTAATAATTAAACAACCAATAGAAGAAAAGTTAACTGGATCTAAAAACTGAGTATGTAATCTGAATAGGCTTGCTGACTTCCAGGCTGGACTGTAAAGATACATCTAGGCAAATACTATTAAAAGTACCAATTTTCTGTAAATGTTGGATATTAAACCCTTATCGGTGATATCATTGGCAAATGCAGTGGGCTTTTTTGTTGTTTTGTTGATGTTTTCCTTTGCTGTGCAAAAGCTTTTTATTTTGATGTAGTCCCATTTGTTTATTTTCTCTTTAGCTTCCATTGCCGTAGGAGCAGTATCAGTGAAGAAATTCCTTCGGCACATGTCTGCCATTTCACTGCCTGTGTATTCCTCTAGTATTTTTATGGTTTCCTGTCTTATGTTTAAGTCCTTTATCCATTTTGAGTTTATTTTTGTGTATGGTGTGAGTACATCGTCTAGTTTCATCTTTTTGCATGTATCTGTCCAATTTTCCCAACACCATTTATTGAAGAGACTATACCAATTTTCTAAAATAATAAAAAGAGAAACTCCTTTAAGTTTCCAGATTAAAAGAAACAATTTACCTACAAGAGAAAAAAATCAGTCTGCTATCAGCTTTTCTCAGATGCAACATTGGGAGCTGAAATCGCTGGAATAATATCTACAGGAATAAAAGAAATGCAACCCAAGTGTCTAAATTTAGCTAAGATATCATTCACCAAGAGAGCTCAAGAAACATATTTTTGAATATGTGAAGATTCAAAGAATATATCACCCATGTAACCTAAGAAAGGGCTCTCACCCAAAAGCAAATGTATCAGACTGAGAAGGATGAAGAATTGAGGAAAATGTAGAAGGGAATGATCCTTGAGCTCTCTTCCAGCCTCCTTCATCCCTCTTTTTCTCTAATACTTAGAAACATGAACTTAAATGATGATTAGAGATATTCTGGGAATAAAACAAGTGCTAATTCTTGAAAGAGGAGAGGCATACAAAAAGGAAATATTTATAAGAAGCTACAATGACAATGAAATACAACATATCAACATCTGTGTGACAGAGGTAAAGCAATGGGTTTTATGGCCAAAAACATATCCCTCAGAAAGATTTAAAACAAGAAAACTCAAAATTAATATTTTTATCTTTTACCTTCAATTGCTAGAAAGAGAAAATTGAATTCAAAAAAGTATAAGTAATAAAGACAAGAAATCAAATTTTTAAAAAGATTAATATGAGAAAACCAACAATGCCAAAAGTAGGCTTTTGAAAGGGATATTATAGTTTGATGTAATCTGCCAACACAGAGGAAACTGACAAACTTCTGAAAAACACAATTTTTAAAAAATGGCATAAATAGTCCTATATACTCTAGTAGAGTCCATTATTTCAAACTAGAGGCCCAGTGCATGAAAATTCGTACACTCCAGGGAGTCCCTCACCCCGGCTTGCGCCCTCTTGCAGTCTGGGACCACTCAGGGGATGTCCACCTGCCAGGTTAGGCCTACTCCCTGGGGAATAGGGCCTAAGCTGGCAGTCAGACATTCCTCTGGCAGCCCGGGAGCCCTTGGGGAATGTCTGACTGATGGCTTAGGTCCGTTCCCGACAGGGAGCAGACCTAAGCTGTCAGTTAGACATCCTTAGAGCTGCCGTGGAAGTGAGGTTCTTGCCACCACCACTGCACTAGCAGCCATCAGCCCAGTTTGTGACTGAGCAGAGCTCCCCCTGTGGGAGCACACTGACCACCAAGGGGCAGCTCCTACATTGAGTGTCTGGTGGTCAGTGCGCATCCTAGCAACTAACTGATTGATCCCGTTGTTCCACCCTTAAGGTCAATTTGCATATTACCCTTTTATTATATAGTATGTTCTCATATAAGGAGAACTTCAGGACCAGATGTTTCCCTTTTCTGCCAAGCTTTTAAGAAAGAAATTATCACATGCAAACTTTACTATAGACCAGAGCCTGAGAATGTCTATTTTGTTTGATGAGGCCAGCAAAACCCTTATATAAAAAACTGTCAAGAATATTGTAAGCAAAGAGAATTACAGACCAACAGTCCGCACGAATAAAGACATAAACATCCTAACAAACTGCTGGAAAATTGAATCTATAAATAAATAAAAAGAATAAATTACAGAGAAGTGGAATTATTTTAACAGATGGAAAAAAAAAGGACTTGATATATGTCCCTTTTCCCACTTTTATACAAGATTATAATGGAGGTACTATTCCATGCAATGCAGTAAGAAAAAATATCAGAAAATAAATTGAACTGTCTTTTTAAGACATACTATAAACCTATAATAATATGTGTATAATTAACACAGTGATAATGAACAAAATGCAATACTTAGTAAAAGATAAATTATAGACCAGAATATAACTAAAACTACAAAGCCTCTGGGAAAAAAAATATTCAAGACATTGAGGCCAACAAAGATTTTGACAGGATATGAAAGGCATTAAACATTTAAAAAAACTGGCAAACTGGATCTCATCAAAATTAAAAATTTCTACTCAAAAGATACCATTGTAAGAACAGAATAGCAAGCTACAGGCTGGGAGAAAAAATAGACACCTGACAAAGAATTTATTTATAGAATTCTAAAAATCACTCATAGAAAGGTGAACAACCCAATTAAAAAAATGAGTAAGCAAACAAAAGGTATTTAAAAATGGATATATGCATATACAAGATGCTTAAAATCATTAACTTTTATCAGGGACAGTCAATGAAAGCAATGAGACTGACTAACATAAGAAAGGTAACATTGTCGGTGAAGATGTGGAATACCTGGAAGACTCATACATTGCCGGCTGAGGGTAAAATAAAAACTCACTTTGGAAAACAATTCTGTTTCTAATCAACTTATTCCCTGACTAGCAATCCCACTTCTAGGTATATATAGAACCTCCCTAATCTGCAGAGATACATTTCAGGACTCCCTATGGATGCCAGAAATCCTGAATATCAAATCCTATTCACAATATTTTTTTTCTATAAATATATACATATGATAAAGTTTAACCTGTAAATTGGGAACTGTGAGGGATGAATAACAATAGCTAATAATACAATTATAACAATATGCAGTACTGTAATTAAAGTTATGTGAGTGTGATCTGGTCTCTCTCACAAAGTACCTTATTGTACTACACGGATAGTGTGGATACTCTGGACAAAGGTATTATTCACATCCCAGGGAGGGATGGAACAGGACAGAAAGAGACTTCATTATGCTGCTCAAAACAGTACGCAATTTAAAACATGAATTGTTGCCCTAGCTGATGTTTCTAAGTGGTTAAAGCACTGGCACACTCACCAAGGGTTTTGGTTCAATTCCCAGTCAAGGGCATGTTCCTGGGTTGCAAGTTCAATCTCCAGCCCAGGTAAGGACACATGGGAGAGGCAACCAATCCATGTCTCTCTCTCTCTCTCTCTCTCTCTCTCCTTCCTTCCCTCTCTTTCTCCCTCTACCTCCCTTCAACTCTCTCTAAAAGTCAATGGAAAAAATATCCTAGGGTGAGGAATAACAAACAAAAAAAATAATAATAAATAACTAATAAATACATACATAAATAAATAAAACATGAATTATTTATCTGGAATTCTCCATTTAATATTTTCATTCCATGCTTGTTCATGGGACTAACACTATGGAAAGTGAAACTGCAGTGGAATGGGGAATTACTGTATCCATGATAAGAGAGTATAAATGTTTACAAAAAGACTTCAATGTTCACACCACCTACATTTCATTAAACCTACAATTCCAATAATCCAACGTCCAGTGTTATGAGAATGATAAACAAAATTTGGTTATACAAACTCATGAATAAAATAAATTACTGAGAGACACACAACTTAAATGAATCTCAGCAAGTATTAAGTTGGAACAAAGGCAGCCAGACACAAAAGGTGACATACAAACTGTATAGTTGCATTTTATATTCAGTTGAAGAACTGCAAAAAAAAAAAATCTATGCCCACAGAAATCAGAATAGTGATGAGATAGTGCCTACTGACTGGAATGGAGCATGAGGGAGATTTTTATCTGTTGATCTGGGTGGTGAATACTCGGATGTATAATGTGTAAAAAGTCACCAATCTATACACTGGAGATTTGTCTGTTTTACTCTATATAAATTGTACTTCAATATTTGTAAAAAATGTTTGAAAAGAAATGGATAAATAGACAGATACAAGACAAATAAAACAAAGAGATAGTGGAGTGACAGCATAATTTGTGACAAGGCAGGAATAAGGTCAACAGTCCTGACCTCAAAAATTTTGTTGTGAGAATATAAAAAGATAATTTATGAAACTTGTGTAGCACATTTAAAGCACAAATTAAATGCTAGCAGCAATTATTATTATTATTTCAAGTGCCTTGTTTTCACTAATTCCCTGTTCAAACCAGTTATGAACATAGATGTTAACTAAGTGAGCTCGACCCAACTTGAAATGCAAGGGTAAGGACCATCCATTATTAAAGCAACTCCAGACAGTGATGGACGGAAGCAAAATGAAAAAATCCTGTCAAGAAAATCACTAACAGAAAAGAAAGACAAACATTCATAAAACTACATGTTAAAAATATGGCTATTAGAGATACATATAGAGAATGTATAAAGGGCACTACTCAGAGGACTGTAAAGGCTTCATAGGGAAGGTGATGCCTGAGAGCATGCTTGTAGGCCAGATGACCATAACCAAAACAGGGCAACTATCTAAAGAAGAAAAGGAGGGGTGCTAATTCAATAATTAAATACTCAGAAATAGCTGTACTCAATAAATTCCTACATATTAAAACTGGGCAGCACCTTCAAACAGTTAGCAGTAACTTAGAGAAATACAGACTATATTAGAAGGCCATATTTTAGATGTGGGAACATATAATACTTGTAATAACTGACCCCAATAACTTCTTTAGCAGAACAACTGTCAAGTTGGAGACTGGAAAGAACATTACCATATGCCCAACTTGTATTGAGCAGCTGCTCACAGTGGACAAGTCCTGGAAAACAAACATCTGCCAAGTAGATGTCATACTTCCTCCATTTCTACACAGTTGTCTTCAACTCAAAATAGTTATTAACACAGTAAATTCATTATTTTGATTTATTTCAATATTCCAAACTTAAATTTTTTAATTTACTATTTCAAAAAAAATTTGTAAAAAATGCTTTTTAAAATAAAGTATATTTCTGAGAAAAGAAAAATAGATAACAAAGCTGTTTTCAAAGGTGAGTACATTTAACTGAGCCATCTCTATAGAAATAAACCAGCTCAACAAGCTCTAATCAGAACTTCCATCTAAGTGATGGAATTACTAGGTTTAATCAAATTAATCTATTTTTAATTCATTGCAAGTGCACAGTGAGGAAGATGAAAACTGACATTCCTTTATGTTATTGAACCATAACTTATCAAACTTGGACAAACTAAATACCAAGTAAATAATTAATTAAAAAAAAAAATTCTTAATCCTGGATAGAGGTGGCACTATTAAAACGACAAAAAAGGAAAACTGGATAAAACAGAATATATTCTTATTCTGAAATAGAAGAACAGGCAATGTTTTAATGACTTGTTAGTAAACATCATCATTTCTCACTTCCTTTACCTTCTACTGAGATTCTAACCTGGTGACTTACTATTAATCTTTATCATAATTCCGAAAACTTTTTCCTGTGAATTTTTTATAATCAAGCTAACTGCCTTATATCCCATTAATTAGACTTTACTAATTGGTTCAATCTTCTCCTTTTAAGGAAGAGATAAAGGGATAGTCTTTTTTTACTATACACTGTATTTTACTTGGCCACTTAGAACAATCTGAAGGACACTTTACTGCCATACCACTATCTCCCATACTAGCGATTTTCAATCTTTTCCATCTCATGGAACACATAAATTAACTGCTAAAATCCAGAGGCATAACCAAAAATATCTAATACAATAAAAGAGTAATATGCAAATTGACCATCACCCGAGACACTAAGCCACGCCCACCAGCCAAGCCACGCCTCCCAGCCAATCAGAGCAGCTGTATGCAAATTAACCCAGCCAAGATGGAGGCCGGCAGCCATGGAGCTAAAGCAAATCAGAGGCTTCTGTTGCAACTGCCTGCCTAGGCTGGCTGAGCCTCTGCTCACGGCCATGCCCACCAGCCAATCAGAGTGGCTGTATGCAAATTAACCCAGCCAAGATAGAGGCTGGCAGGGCGACTCTGCACTGGGAGCCTCTGCAGCCGGCACAGCTGTGCCAGGTGTGTCAGCT
>PVJC01026318.1:0-24094 GCA_004026665.1 Murina feae
CCCAGAGCTCAAACAAGTTCCCCATCTGTTACCCCAGCTGTGGGACCAGTTCTCAGGCACAGGATGGTAGCGTCTAATTTGTCAGCCCCCCACCAGCCAGATAGGCCAGCACTGAGGTACGCACACACTCAGTATAGCCACACCCCCCTCTGTCTGACCAAAGCTTAACACTTGAACAGCCCAACTCTGAATACTGTCAATATCCCAGTTTCCCATCAGACAACAGGTGGCATGGATCCAAACAAGCGGTCACACTACAGTGCTCATGCAGCACGTGTACATCCCTAGCCCCCCAGCATCCACTGCTCCACTGGCCAACACTGTGACACTGACACACAGACACCCAGGCAATCCAATAAACAGACACCCTCTTTATGATAAATAGCAAATGATCAGCCTTCCCGCCAAACAGGTTAACCCGCCGCCACAGGACACACCGAGACACCGACACACAAACAGTGCCAGACACTCCACACAGCACCATCAGTGCCCAGCACTCGCCAGCCAAACCCCTCAGTACCCCAGCCTTCTGTTCTATCATGGGCAGCATACTTGCACCCATATGCCCTGACCTCTGACCCCGGGCATGTCACATGCTCAGTATGCCAGAATTCAGTAGCCCAGCTCTCCACAGTCTATAGTTGTCTGCCTACAAACCCCCCCCCCCAAAACAACAACAAAAATAGTAGTCTTCCGAACACTCAGTGGATTCAGTTAATAAGTCTTTACACCCAACATCCTGTGTGTCTGCAACCCCAAATTCCTGGCCTCACACCTTAAAGACCCCTTTATTACCCAGTACTTCACCCCCTCGATGCCCCAGGATTTTCCGAGCCCCTTGCATGTCCACCTCCAGCTGGGCTTGGGTTCTGGCTGGTGGTCAGTGGCCTGGATCTGCCCCACCCCCCACAGGTGGGAGGACCGTCCGGACTTCCTGACTGTGGAGCAGCGCATGCGGACCTACTACTACAGCCTGGCAAGCAAGGCTGATGGCCCCCTGGAGTGTGACAAGGGGGCCAAAGCTGCCAGTGCCTGAGCACCCCCTGCCCAGGGCCTGCGGGGCCCCGAGGCCCAGCCTTTCCTCTGTGCCTTCGGCCCCATCCCAGGATCCCGTGTGGCTGGGCCAGGCCAGTTCCTCCCCGCAGCTGGGCTGTGAGTGGGAAGCTGAGGCCTAGGCCCACGATGGTTAGGCAAGCCCTACCTGGTCACCCATCCTTTCTGGCTGGGGGAGGAGAGACGTCCTGAGATGGAGGTGGGGTTGTGTAGCCTGGCCCTGGGCTGGTATGTACTGGGGGGCCCTGAGCCGAGGGGTGCTTACAACAAGGATCCTCCTTCCTCACCTGAAGGGGAAGACTCTGGGAGTTTTCAAGTGGCAAGACCTTAACTACCAGAATAAATGAGCTTCTCTCTTGTTTGAGATTCCTCATCTTTCTCGGGTGAGGGTGGGACCAGGAAAGGGGGCGCTAGGACGCACTTGAAAACACCTTTTCTTGTGTGAGACCGGCTTTCCCCTCCTGTGCCCTGGGGACGTCTTCATTCAAGTGAGGGACTATTGGGGAAATCAAGGCAGGTGAGCGCGGGCCTCAGCGTCGGGCATGGTGGTGTCACCTGGAGTGTCTTGACCAGCTGCTGACCCTCCTCCTCCCCCAGGCCCCAGCATCAGTGCATTTAAAGCGTCTTCAGGTGATTCTGCCACCCAGCGTCCTGCTCAGCCTGCCAGCCTTTCTTCCTGGGCTGGTCATAGCTGGAGTTTTCAGCACTGAGTGCCGGCTCAGTCCCACTCAGAAGACCTGCTCCTAAGCTCTTGTGGCCTCAGTTTCCCCACATGGGAAGTTGGGATGTTGGATCGCAGAGCCCAGCAGGTGGGGTGAAATGAGGCCAGGTGCCTGCATTTCTTTCCTGAACCAGCTCCACCCCCACACCCCTGTGAGGGGCCCAGCCCAGTCCCTAGTAGATGCCTGTTCTCTTGGCTCCGCCCCCAGAGTGATTGGCTCAAGGGCGGCCCAGGACCCCTCCCGCTCAACGCCCCCAGCCCAGGAAAGGCAAGGAAATTCCCCTTGGCTTCTGGGAAGGCGGTTTTTCTTCTCACCTGGGGCAGTCCGGGTGCCTGTGGCTGTGTGTGCGGTTATGGGGTGGGGGGGCGGGTGACCCTGGAGCAGACCCTCGAGTCTTCCTGACCTGTGAGTACATTATGGAGACCAGGAAATGGATGAACAGGTTCAAGCCTTGCTGTGATGTCACCATTTACTGTTGAGTTTTTAATCCTTGATACATAAGCTTTATGTGAGCATATTTAATGAACTTTGTCGTCTACATGGAGGTGAATTCAGAGGACACACGGAGGGAGGCCCAGCTGTGCGTGCGTTTGGGAGTGTTTGTAAAGGGGTGGGATTTTCTGAGGGTCTCCGAGTCCTGCATTTTGGGTGAAAACAGACCAGGAGAGCGCAGAGACCCTAAAGTTAAAGACACAAACTCGAATTACTCCCATTTTTGTCACGCTCTGTGACCACTTGGAGATTTTGTGTTTAACATGTAAACCAGTGAGGCCCTTGCAAACGGTGAGATAGAACAGCTTTGGTTGGAAAATGCATATCCGTTCATACATGAACCATATTGCTACATTTGAATAACACCGTTAAAATGCAGACATTGTTTTTAAACTAATGAGCAAATCAAGAAAACAGTCACATGAATGGTACAGTTTCGTGGCTTTCCAAATTCTGTTTGCAGATATTTCAGTTTTAATAAATTCACTTGTTAGTTATGAGATAATTCACATTATTACGTAAAGTGTATCATAAAGGAAATAAATCTTCACTGCATTTCTTTTAGTCACTAATTTTTATTTTATTATTATTGCTGAAAATTATTTTATAGGCAGGAGGTGTTAAAAGTGACCCGCTCTGCGTGTCCAAGACACAGAACGCTGTGTGCGTGTCCAATAAATCAGTGGTTCTCAACCTTGGCTGCACGTTAGAATCACCGGGGAATCTTTTTAAACTCCTTCCTCACTCTGTTACTAATATTGTGGCTTTACCCCACAGCAAAGAAACAATTTCCGGAGGATGAGGCCCAGAAATCAGGATTTAAAAAAGATTCCCAGGTGATTCTAATGTGCAGCCAAGGTTGAGAATCACTGCAATAAATGCTTGCTGAACCAGGGAGAGGGTGCGGTTCCACACAGCCACCACCAGGTGCCGTTGTTCCCGAACCCAAGGCCGCTGAGTTCCTCCATTCGGGCCCTGCTTCTGGGTGTCTCTTGGTCTCCAGGTGCCCCCCACCCTGTGCCTTCCTGTCCCCTGCAATCCGTTCACCCCAAAACCACTTTCCTTCCAGGGTTCCCCAATCATATCCCCCCTGCCCCTGGCTGCAGCTGCTGTCACCAGAGGGTCTTACCATGAATTGAATGGCAGTCCTAGGAGACGGGCACTTCTAAAAAGGCTGTCACGTTCAGGCCTTGCACAGGCATTAGCGGGGGCTGGGGGTGCGGTGTGGTGAGCCTGGGAGAGGGGGTACCCCAGGGAGAGTCCCGCCTGCCCCCTTGTCCTGAGGTTTCTGTAAGTTTTCTAGAAGCGGGGAATTTTAGGGGCGGTGTCAGAGGAGGATCTCAGCAGAACACTTGAGGTGTAAAGGTCAACTTGCCCCAGCAGCTCAGCAGGACTTTAGTGTAGCTGCTAGAGATAAGGAAATAGTCATTGTCCAGCCAAACTTGCTGTAATAAACACTCCAGGGCGTGGGAACAATAGTAGTTTACAGTTAACCTTTTACAGCCCAAAGAGCAGGTCACGGTTTAGCCAGGGGTGATGGGTTCTAGGAATTTAACCTTTCAAAGGTATGAGTCTGTATCCTGTGTTGAGAAATAGAGCAACTAACTTTGTGTGTCACCTTTTGTGTTTTTTGTGAATAAAAGCTTGCTTCTGCATCTGGTCGGGGCTGCAGTCTCAGTCCTCGCTTCGGTGGGGTGCTGGCACTGCAGACAGCTGGCCAGCTGGATAACAGGGGGAGGGGGAGGGTCGTTCTCTGGTTAGCTTCACCTCTACCTTGGATTTGTCTGGCTCTCGTTGTGTTGTCGTCGTTTTGTTAGTTATTCCCGTGATTTATCCATTCTTGGGTATGGCTGCCACAACTTGGGTCCCTGTTAGCGATCGCCCTGCCCAGGGTGACTTAAGCTAGTGCTCTGGTTGGGGAGGGGAGAGGGAAACCATCTGCTCCTAAGTGCCTTTGTTAGGGGAGATGTCCAAGCTGTCCAAGCATTCACCTGGCTGAGGGAATCATAGATCATCCCCTGCCCCAGGTGTAGCCCCACCGCCCTGACCTTAAGCCCTGACCTTAAACGGCAACAATGATGGATTCCTGGAACAAAGCTGAGATCCTGAAACTGCTTGTTCATCCATAGCCCCTGGTGCCAGCAACACCCAGGAGGAAAGTTCCATACCTTCAGCGGACCACTTCCTCATACCAAACCCCTCTCCTCACTACCTGCCCTAAGTCTTAGAAGCGCAGCCTGGCTTGGCCCGGGCGCAGCTCCACTGGCCTCTCTCCCTTCCTGAGACCGGTGAACTTACCTGTTTGCTCCCAATAAAGCCTGGCTAATTTTTCATCTGGCTCAGTCTTTAATTCTTCGATGGCTTAATTAAACAGGAGATAGATCTTGGGGTACACTAGCCATCTGCCTGGCTCAGTTTCCCCATTATACTTGCCAGGGAACTGTCCTAGCTTACTAACCTGCCTCCCCATCTGCACCTCACCTCTGCTGGCCCTCCTGACCCATTTCCACTCAAACATGTATTGAGCGCTTGCTGTGTGTGCGTATAGGCTGTAGCAGGTGCCTGGGGGCTCTGGGCCCTGCCCCTGGGGAAGAGGAGGGACCCCTAACCCCTAGGCTGGCCCTAGGAATGTAATACCTGGTGGGGCCCAAGGGCTGGATGCTGTGCCTCCGAGGCCTGGATGAGGCTCTTTCCCTGGACTTCATGGTTGAGTGTGAGGGGCTTGGATGGGCCTGGGTGTGTGGGGTCCAGAAGGCCTCAGCCACAGACTCTGGGCAGGTCTAGGTACTCTCTCCTGGGAACAGAGAGGGTCCTGGGCATCCGGAGAGGGAGCAGGCAGTTGATATTTGGGGAGAGTGTTCCAGGCAGAGGGAACTGCTGTGCAAAAGTCCTGAGGTGGGATATGTATGCCCAGTGTGTGGAGGCACAGCATGGAGGCGGTGAGGCTGAGCAGAGTGGGTGAGGGGCAGGGGCCTGAGGTGGGGGCAGAGTGTTCAGGGTTCTTTGGCTTTTACTCCAAGCGAGGTGGGCACCTTGGTCTTGGCATATGCAAGGCTCTGAACCCACACCGGCCCACGCTGCACACGGCCCTGTGTGATACCCTGCCAGGATGTAATGTCGCTTGAGCGCGTTCTGAGGCTCCCATCTGCTAAGGCCTTTGGAGGAATGGGCTGGGCTGAGTTGAGCTGGCTGAAGCTATGGAACAGCCCCGTGGTCCTCCCTCCCCCAACGGCCCCGCCCAGGCCCTCTGAGCCGGAGGAGGGAATGCAAGGCAGGTGGACTAGCGTGGGGCCAAGAGCACCGGACGATGCCTCGGCGCTCTCATTTCAATGCTCTTTTCAAGCTCCAGGTGGGAAATGAGATCCGACTGTGGAAACGGAGACGAGGGCGTGGTTCTGTGCAGGGGGCGGGCAGCGTTCTCAGGTGTGCCTGCGAGGACTGTGCAGCTTCACCCGCAGAGAACGCGTGTAATCTCCGAGCAAAAGCAGAGCGCTGCCCTCCGGCCGAGCGGTGGGAAGGGACGGGAGGGCTTCTCGCTCTCCTGCAATTCACATTTGAAAACCTCCTTCTGTGTCCCTTCCCGGTCTTACATTTCTCTCTTCTCTGTTGGAGGCTGGGTCCCATCTGCCTGTAGCTTTGTTCTTGACTGGGGTGCCTTTGCACTCAAACGGCAGGGCTGCGAAGCCAGAGGAAGGTTTCTGTGGGAGAAAACGCTGATGTGCTGAATGTCCTTTAGATACAATTTTCCATCTGATTCTCAGAACACCTGCCTGTGCCGGGGACCCTTAACCCACTTTACAGCTGAGGAAACTGAGGCTCAGAGAGGCTAAGGAACAAACTCAGCATCCAATGACCAGTATGAAAGAAGCAATTCTGTTGGCGGCTTTTCGAGGCTTCACTTAACCAACTCCTCTTCAGGTACTTAGAGTCCGTTTAACTTAGTTCAGTGCCAGAGGACAGGCAGAGGGAACCGCCGCTCCATCTCAAAAAGAACCTCTCATGCTGTCCAGTGGAGGAATAGAAGCCCTGACTTACCTGGGAGGGGGCTCTGGGTTCAGCTCCAGGGAAAGAAAAGAGAACAGGAATGTGCGAGAGGACATCCATTCTCCTTGGAGAACCTCACTCCCGAGTTCAACCTTGGTTCTGGCTCTGTGTCTGCCACTAAAATCGGATGTGACCTTGTTGAAGTCCTTCCCGGCTCTGAGTCCCCATTTATTCTAGCAACTCCACCTTTTGTGTCTGAGCTCTTTTATATCTGCCAGTTTTTGTTTCATAGTCTCCTGTTCTCGTTTCATGGTAGTTATTCCTCCCTTTATCTCTTTGGGTCATTTAATACACAGGGTGTCCCTTGAAATGTATACAGACTTTGAATAACTATTAATTCCAGTGGGTTGAACCTGAAAAGAAACAGCAATCGAGCTATCAGCTGCTAAGAGGGGGGACACCCTTACATTTTGGGGGACACCCTGTGTTATTAAACCTTATTTTAGGTTGCTCTTAATTTCTAGTTCTTCAGATGTAAATGCTTCTGGTTGAGGAGTTTTGAGAACTTTATGAAGGGTGACTTCCTTGTCACTTCAGGCTATTCCTCCAATGTGCACCTGCTCACATGATCTTGACCGCATATATTTGGGACCTCAGCACTCCCATGGGAGGAGGGGGCTTCAACCCTTGTCAATGGCACCTCTGCTATGGTCTCTTGTTCATGTTAGCGTTTTCCTGTCATTGTCAGTGTTTGGGGTGGGATGGATGGCTGCAGTGTGTACAGTAAGCCCCTAGTTAGCATTGTCACTAGATTCTGAGACTTTCAGAGAAACGACGTATAATGAAACCAGTGTTATCATAGGCCAATTGATATAAACAAGAGTTAAGTTCCTATGGCATCTCATCAACGTTAAAACAAAATGACGTTGACTGAAACATTATTTGAGGACCTGTCTTCTTGACTTGTTACCTTGAACAGAAGTCCAATTTTATCATCTATAAACATTGTACAGATGAGGAAATGAGAGCTCCCAGAGATGGTCTCACTCGCTCATTACACAGCCAGAAGGGAGAATTATCATCTGGCTAAGCCTCTCCATTCTTCTGCATGTAGCTGCTGGGTGTTACCCTCGGTTCTGATTCATTACTGGCTGTGTGTTCCTTGGGCAGCTTTTCTCTCTGTGACCTGTGGAGACTGACCTCTACCTTCAGACTTGCAAAACGAACTCAAAATGGTGTGTGTCCTTGGGAGGAGGAGAAGGGAGAAATGTGGGCAAGGTGTAAGCTGGTGTATTAGAAAATGTGTGGGCCTGGTTGTATGACCTCAGGCAGGTCGCTTAGCCTCTTTAAACCTCGTTTTTCTCATCTATAAAATAGGGATAACAATCACGCTTACTTCTCTGAGGGATGTTGAGTGTGAAGTGAGAAAATGCATAAGCTTGGCACATAGTAGTTGCTTAATAAATATTACTCCCTTACATGTAGGAAAGCTGAGTGGGAGTAGGGGAGTGGAGGAGTGTGACAGCTAATCCACCCAGTTCCTCAGAGTTTTGGAAGCCAGAGGGAGAAGAGATTCTCCATGGACCCAAAGAAAGAACAGAGAATAGCAGGGAACCAACCATCCAGGGAAGGCAGATTTTAGCTCTATTTTAGAAAACCTATGTGGGTTTACCCAACCAAAAGGAGTTGACTTTAGAGGGAATGAGGTCCCCATCACTCAAAGGGACCAAACAAAGTCCAGATATAAATCCATGCATCTATGGGTGCTAAGTCCATTTACTGAGGGAGGAATATTCTCCTCCACAATTGGTGCTGGAACAACTGGATTTCCACATGCAAAAAATGAGGTCAGACTAGTAATCACACTATATACAAAAATTAACTGAAAATGGGTCAAAGACCTAAATTGAAGAGCCCAAACCATAAAAATCTTAGGAGAAAAAAATCTTCGTGACCTTGGATTTGGCAATGGATTCTTAGATATGACACTAAAACCACAAATAGCAAAAAGAAAAATAGGACAGAGAACCCAGAAATCAACCCTAGCCATTATGCTCAATTAATATTTGAAAAAGGAGGCAAGAGCATACAATGGAGTCAAGACAGTCTCTTCAATATATAGTGCTGGGAAAATTGGTCAGATACATGCAAAAAAATGAAACTAGTCACCAATTTACACCATACACAAAACAAACTCAAAATGGTTAAAGGACTTAAATGTAAGACAAAAAACCATAAAAATCTTAGAAGACTCCATAGGCAGCAAAATATCAGACATATATCATAGCAATATATTTACTGATACAGCTCCTAGGGCAATGGAAATGAAGGAGGAAATAAACAGTGGGTCTACATCAAAATAAAAAGCTTCTGCAGAACAAAAGAAACCATCAACAAAACAAGAGACCACTGCATGAGGGAACATATTTGCCAATGTTATCACCGATAAGGGTTTATTCTTCAACATTTACAGGGAACTCATACAAAAGGAAGATAAACAACCCAATCAAAAAATGGACAAAGGACCTAAATAGAAACTTTTTGAAAGAGGACATAAAGAAGGCCGTGAGATATATGAAACGATGCTCAAAGTCACTAATCATGTGAGAGATGCAAATCAAAACAACGAGGAGAGAAACCAAGATGGCGGCATAGGGAAACACCGGGAAATGCTGCCTCACACAACCATTTCAAAACCACAACAAAAAGAAAAAACGGACACCACCCAGACCCACAGAAAGGCTAGCTGAATGGAAATTCTACAACTAGAAAGAGACTGAGACTCAGAGGAGGATCAGAAGTAAAGTGCAGAGGTACGGAGGCACGTGCGGCGAAGGGGGCCCGCAGAAAGGGTTGGCAGCTGAGGTTTCATACCAGAGGGAGGCACAAGCTCCCGATGGCTCTGAACTCCAGTTCTAGGTGAGTTTCTGGGGGCCCAGACTCATACTGAGAGAAGCTGGACTGTCTGGCACCATCTGGCACTGTCTGGCACCAGGAGGATCTCCAGAGTGGCTTTATCTTGGCAGTGCTGAGGGTCACTGAGACCTGATGCCTCTTAGGGCAGGGCTGAGAACCAGCCATAGCTGTTTGCTCCGCCCTGTTGATTCCCTGAGACCCTGCCACATTGCATATAAAAGGCTGGGTAGCCTCAGGCAGAAGCTAAAATAGCATCTCCTTAGAGTTCCAAGAGCAGCAAATACTATACCAACACATAAATGACAAGGAGTCAGCCCCCACCATGGCTAAATTAGGGTTAATACCATCACCAACCTTATGGACAAATATCCCCAACATAGCCATTGACCTGGACTTATAAACTGTAGAAAAACAAGATGCCTGGGCCCAGTGTAGATGATGGTAGATGACTGTACACCATGGAGATGTGGAGGGCTAAGGGGAAGCTGCATACCCACCGCTTCGCCACCCTCTCGTTATTGATCAGCAGGTCACCTATTCATTTGGAAGTTTCTCCTTCGATGTTTTCCATACCTGCTTCTGAGGTCTAGGCTTCAGGCTCCATTGCAAGGACTAACAGTCACTTTGTACCTGACAACTGCCTGCATTAGAGCTGGCAGATCTAACCTGTCACATTGTCACAGTTCAATAAGCCACCCAACTGTCAAGGGGGATGAACCTGATGCAAGTTCACAAGGTTCAGTAGACACTCTTCTGACTACGTACTTTCATGTTTTTGCTATGAAATTCACAATTTTAACTGTTTAAAAGTGTACAGGCTGAGGGACCCTCCTCCCCTGAGTGCACAGATTTCGTGCACCGGACCTCAAGTTTATTGATGTTAGCCATTCTGTCAGGTGTGAGGTGATACTTCCTTGTCATTTTAATTTGCACCTCTCTGATGACCAGTGACTTTGAGCATTTTTTCATATATCTCTTGGCCATCTGTATGTGCGCTTTGGAGAAGTGTCTATTTAGGTCCTTTGCCCATTTTGTAATTGAGTTGTCTGTCTTCTTTTTGTTAAGTTGTATGAGTTCCCTATTTATTTTGGATGTTAACCCTTTATCAGATGTATCATTAGCAAATATGTTCTCCCATACAAGTGGGTTCCCTTTTCATTTTGATGATGGTGTCTTTTGCTGGGTAGAAGCTTTTTATTTTGATATAGTCCCATTTATTTTTCCTAAGATTCTTTTGCCCTAGGAGGTGTATCCATAAACATATTGCTACTAGGGGCCCGGTGCACAAAAATTTGTGCACTCGGGAGGGGGGTGTCCCTCAGCCTGGCCTGTGCCCTCTCACAGTGTGGGACCCCTCAGGTGATGTCCACCTGCTGGCGTGCCTGGCCAGCCTGGGTGAGGGGCTGATGGCTGTTTGCAGGCTTCCTACAGTTCCTATTGACCCAATGTCCAGCGAGGCTGGCTGGAATCAGGTTTCTGGGGTTTATTTATCTTTTATAATTGAAACTGTGTTGCCTTGAGTGGAGGCCTAGTTAGACAACGAAGCCTCCTGTTTGCTTCAGTTCTGTGGCTTCTATAATTGAAACATTGTTGACTTGAGCAGAGGCCCAGCTGGCCCAGGCAGGCAGTTTCAACTCCATTGCTGGTGCAACAGAAGCCTCCTGTTTGCTCTAGCTCCGTGGCTGCTGGCCACCATCTTGGCTGGGTTAATTTGCATACAGCCACTCTGATTGGCTGGTGGGTGTGGCTTGGCTGGTGGGCGTGGCTTAGCAGTCTCAGAGTGATGGTTAATTTGCATATTACTCTTTTATTAGATTATGTGAGAGATGTCTGAGATTTTGCTGCCTATAGTTTCTTCTAGGATTTTTATGGTTTCACAACTTACATTTACGTCTTTTGTCCATCTTGAATTTATTATTTTTTAAATATATTTTATTGATTTTTTACAGAGAGGAAGGGAGAGGGATAGAGAGTTAGAAATATCGATGGGAGAGAAATATCCATCAGCTGCCTCTTGCACACCCCCTACTGGGGATGTGCTCGCAACCCAGGCACATGCTCTTGACCAGAATCGAACCTGGGACCTTTCAGTCCCCAGGCTGACGCTCTATCCACTGAGCCAAACCAGTCAGGGCTTGAATTTATTCTTTCTAAAATTGAAAAAAAAATCTTTATTGTTTAAAGTATTATATATGTCTTCCTTTCTCCCCATTGTTGAGTTTATTCTTGTGTATGGTGTAAATTGGTGGTTTAGTTTCATTTTTTTTTGCATATACTGGTCCAATTTTCCCAACACCTGCTATTTGCAAAAACTGCAATATCTGTGAAGCACAATAAGATGAGGTATGCCTTAATACTTAAAACTACTGAACTGTACAGGCTAGACAGCTCTGCTCCTCGCTGGTCTGTCTGCTGCGCTGCTCGGGTCTGCGCTTCCTGTGCAGCCTCCTCTGGCCTTTGCTGCTCTGCTGCACGAGGGAGACGGCCTTGGTATTGGAGCTCAGCACAGCGGGGGCTCAGCACAGCTGGGGTCCATGTCGCTTCCAGGCCTCAGTGGAAAGGCAAAGTACAGGCAGTCCTCAGGTTACGTCAGAGATCCGTCCTTAGGGCACGACGTAACTCGATTTTCAACGTAAGTCGGAACCTACCTACAGAAACACCTATGTCACTCACATGGAGCTCATACACAGCAGTAATGAAGTGAAACAGTAAAAAAAATTTAAAAGATAACAACTCCTGACCTTTACTTGTGGTAAATCCTATATAATAAAAGGCTGATATGCAAACAGACCGAATGGCAGAACAACCTAACCACTGGTCGCTATGACATGCGCTGACCACCAGGGGGCACGTGCAGAACATGGTAGGTGTGGGCCGCAGTGGGATGGTGGAGCAGGTGATTGGGGGTGCCAGACCAATCCCAGGTGCCGGGCGCTGTCATTGGGGTGAGCCTCTGGTAGTTATTGAAAATTCTTTGTTCTCACGTGCCATGGTCCTGCCCTGTGCCAGCCCTGTTCGAACTTGCTGTCAGCACTGGAGCCTCTGCTTGCACCTGCTGCCAGCCCCAATTGCTCAGTGCTGTCAGCAGGTGCAGCTGCCATTCCCGAACATCCTTGAGGGCTTCTCCACATCCCTCTGCTCCTGAGGGGTGATTGGGGCAGCAGGCACCACTTGCACCCATGCTGGACCAGCCCCAATAACTCCATGCTGTCCGTGGGTGTGAGTGCGGCCGGCGCTGTCAGCACACAGGAGTGGCAGGGGCTGGGCTGCCGGCAGACAGGGGACTGGGGGACTGTGGTGGGAGGGGCCGGTGGGGGCATGGAGGATGGGCCGAAACCTGCCCCTGTGCTCACTGCAGCCTCACAACCCACAGTTCCTATCAAGGTGCATGAATTTGTGCACTGGGCCCCTAATAAATAATAAAAAACATAAAGCACATATGTACATACAACAAAATGACAGAACTTCATTTATTTATTTTTTATAAATACTGTAAATGGGAGATGGTGAAGTAACCATGAAACAATGTAAGTTGAGTCCAACGTAAGCTGAGTGTGAGGTTTGTGGCGCAGGAGGAAACTGAGTCAGAGAGCCAGGCAGATTGAAGGAGGAGAATTTGTTCTGCGCTCCCGGGCGAGGCCCAGAGGCCCTGGGGAGGGCCGGTGGAGTCATGTGGAGAGGGAGTAAGGGGCGTTTTTTTAATACAGCTGTTCAGTGAGGGCCGGGGAGTGGGAGCTCCCACCTGGAGGTCTTCACAGTTTCCAGGAAGGAGTCTTATGTCACCATCTGTCTGGCAGCTGACCTGCCAGGAATTTCTAGGGAGGGCTCACTATCTGCGACACCATCTGCCTGGCGGAGGCACGCATCAACCCCCCTGGAGCCCTCTCCGACCTAACACCAAGGACTGCCTGCACCACCAGAGGAGAGCTGGCTTACACAGACCGAAGTTCCCACCTCAGGTCTCTAATTCGTCTGTCCTCATGCAAACGAAGGCTCAAAATCCTTGCAGTTTGAGTGATCCAATAAACACCTTCCTGATTGGCCAGAATGGAGCTGTTCTGATTGGTTAATGACGATGAGGCTATAGCTGTGTATCTCTGATTGGATGGGGAAAGCCTCCATCCTTTTGGTTGGAGTAGGATTCCAGGAAGCCTTTGATAAGGGCTGGCTCAGATGGCTCAGATGGCAGCAGCCCCGTAGGCAGGCTGGCCAGTGCCCGCCTCCCCTGAAGTGCAGTCTGGGTGAGGCCCCTGCTTCAGAAAAGGCGAGCCCGGTCAGCCACAGGAGCCCTTCTCACTAGAAGAAGTGGGGCTAGAACTAAGAAAACATGGTTGCAGCCATGAAAAGTCAGTGATGGGTTGGCCTAGTGAATGCTGGGTAGTGTCCAGGAAGCACAGTTTTACTTTATTTTTCTCTCTCATTGATGATTGTACTAGACTGACCCCTGGTGGCCAGTGGTGACACAGTGCATTCCTTGGGCCATTTTTACCCCTGCCGAGTACATTATTACAAACGAGGTCATGCCACTACCCAAACACAATTTTCATTCTATAAAATGTATGGTTTCATAGCACCGTAAATTCCAATTTTATTTTCTATGAACAGCTTTATATAAAACTAGAGCCTGGTGCACAATATATTGTGCACGCAGGGGGTCCCTCAGCCCGGCCTGTACCCTCTCACAGTCTGGGACCCCTCTGGGGATGTCCAACTGCTGGCATGCCTGGCCAGCCTGGGTGAGGGGCTGATGGCAGTTTGCAGGCTGGCCAAGCCTGCCCAGCGCGCCCCGCCCACCCTGCCGCCTGCGCCACACCTACCTCCGTGGTTGCACTGTTGGCCTCCATCTTGGCTGAGTTAATTTGCATACAGCTGCTCTGATTGGCTGGTGGGCGTGGCTTGGCTGGTAGGTGTGGCTTAACCATCCTGGAGAAACTGTCAATTTCAATATTACTCCTTTTTTTTAAAAAAAATATTTTATTGATTTTTTACAGAGAGGAAGGGAGAGATATAGTGAGTTAGAAACATCGATGAGAGAGAAACATCGATCAGCTGCCTCCTGCACACCTCCCACTGGGGATGTGCCCACAACCAAGGTACATGCCCTTGACCGGAATCGAACCTGGGACCTTTCAGTCCGCAGGCCGATGCTCTATCCACTGAGCCAAACCGGTCAGGGCATCAATATTACTCTTTTATTAGAGTAGATTCTCATGGATTCCTGCTGCCTTCTCCCCAGGAGACTGAGAGAACGTGCTGATCCTTGTTAGGTCTGACTGATGCGTCTCTGACGGATGTGATTGGGAATGCATTTTGAAAGGAAGTATTACTCAGTGACTCTTCATTTCCTAATATTTAGCCTCTCCCTTCCTGTCTTTCTAAAAAAATCAATAAAAACTTTTTAAAAAGTGGGGGGCTGGAAGGGCATGTGCCCTAGCCTACCTTTGGGGAGAAGGGAGAGGGAAATGGAGGTGGAAGGCTCTGTTCCCCAGGGGACACTTATGGGGAAGGCTCCAGGGGATTCTAGCTGTGGGACTTTCTTCCAGCCACGGCTGCCCCTGCCTGGGTGTGGGGTGGATATCAAGGACTCACATTCAGAAGTGGGAAGGTGGCCAAGGGCAAAAGAATTGTTTCAGAAGGATGCCGAGGGCAAGAGAGCTCGCAGTCCCACCGACTAACAGGAGAAGGGGGTGGGTTTGTGGGCACAGAGCTCTGATGTAGCCTCCTCTCTCCTGAGAAAAGGGGGTCTGGCCAGGAGGGTGAGGTCACAGCAGACACTTGATCCGAGCGCAGTCCCTCTAAGGAACTTCCCCCTGCGCTTGCTCCACAGGGTATGCCCTCACTCGGGCTGAAGCAAAGGGCACAGCCCCTGGTGTGGTTCAGGGTGGGCTAGTGGAGTTGTCAGGGTGGCAAGGAACCAGGTGGCAAGGAGCTCAGGATGCCCATGTCTGTGGCTGTATCCCTTCAGCCCCTTCAGCCAATATTGGTTTGGTTCCCTGGGAAGTTTGCATTTCAAAGGCTTAACATCTGAAATGCCTTTGGAATAATTTACCACAGTGACCAACAAGAATAAGAAGTGTTGCCATTTATTTTTAAAAATTTCTTTATTGAGCTTTAACTGGTATATAACATTCTATTAACTTCAGATATACAACAGAATGAATTGGTATTTATATATATTGAGAAGCAACCACCACAATAAGTCTAGTTAACATGCAGCACTGCACATACTTACAAAATTTTTCCCCTTATGATGAGAAATTAAAAAAAAATCTATACCCAAGGATATTTTTATTGATATTTTTAGAGAAAGAGGGAGAGAGAGAGAAAGATGGATGTGAGAGAGGTGGTTGTCTTTAATTGGTTGTCTCCTGCACGTGCCCCAACCAGGGATGGGGGTCAAAGCTGCAACTCAGGTATATGCCCTTGACTGGGAACTGAACCCAAGACCCTTTGGTCTGCAGGCTGACACTCTAACCACTGAACTCACCACCACGGCTCTGTCTTCGTGATGGATTGTTCCATTTACTGTTATGGCTGGAAGGCTGTTTTGTTTGATGTAAGTATGGCAACACTTTCTTTGGTCACCATTTGCTTGGATTATCTTATTCTCCTTTTCATTCTGAGCCTGTGTTTGTCTTTATAGCTGAGATAGGTTGGGTCTTGTTTTTTAGTCCATCCATTTATTGGTGAAGCATGTTGGTTCATTCATTACATAGTCTGTGCCTTTTGGTGAGTTCATTCTATCTACATTGAGGGTAATATTGATATATTGAGGGCTTACTACTGTCATTTTATCTTTTGTTTTCAGTTTTCTCTGTCCATTATTTCTTTTCTATTGTTTATGTTTTTGTCTGCTATTTTATTTATTTAAAAACTAGAGGCCCAGTGCACAAAATTTGTGCACTCAGGTGGGGGGAGTCCCTCAGCCCGGCCTGTGCCCTCTCACAGTCTGGGAGCCCTTGGGGGTTGTCCACTTGCTGGCTTAGGCCCACTCCTCGGGCGATTGGGCCTAAGCTGGCAGTGAGACATCCCTGTGGCAGCCCAGGAGCCCTTGGGGGATGTCCACTTGCCAGCAGGGAGCAGGTCTAAGCTGCAGTCAGACATCCTTAGTGCTGCTGAGGAGGCAGGAGAGGCTCCCACCATCACTGCTGTACCGGCAGCCGTCAGCCTGGCTTGTGGCTGAGCAGAGCTCCCCATGTGGGAGCGCACTGACCACCAGGGGCAGCTCCTGCATTGAGCGCCTGCCCCCTGGTGGTCAGTGTATGTCATAGTGACCAATCATTCCCAGTGGTTCTGCTGTTAGGGTCAAGTTGCATATTACCTTTTTATTATATAGGATATTTGTATTGATTTCAGAGAGGAAGGGAAAGGGAGAAACATCCATGATGAGAGAGAGTCATTGATCAATTGATCAGCTTTCCCCCCCCTGCACGCCTCACCATGGGGAATGAGCCTGCAACCCAGGCATGTGTCCTAACCAGGAATCAAACCATGATCTCCTGTTTCCTAGGTCAATGCTCAACCACTGAGCCATGCCGGCCAGGCTTCTGTGAAATACTTTAATGCCGTTTATTAGTGGGTCATGTGACTTCCATAGTTAGTAGGAGTTTCTCATAGTAGTTATGTAATAGAGTAATACGTGTATCACATACTAAAAATAATTTTCACACTTTGAAAAAATACATAGGTAAACCTAGAGTGTGGAATGCTGGTATCTTCTGTGAAATATGATAATATGATGCCATTCACTGTTGGAGCATGGTGGTGCTTTCATTACATAGTTATTAGGAGTTTCATTTTGTAGCCTGTGCCCAAAACATTTTACCAAAATCCCAGTTGGTACACATTAATTCCCTACCATATTATAGAATGCGCAGCTAATTGAAACACTAAAATTATACTAACCTAGAGAGAATTTGCTAGTAGCATTACAAGTGTATTATACATTATGTCACCCTATCTAATAAAGAGGGAATATGCAAATTAACCATCACTCTGAGACAAAGATGGCTGAGCCCATAGCAGCGGGCGGGACGCTGGCGTCATCACCAGGGCAAACAAGGTCAGTGGTTTGCTCCCTGTATCTGCCTCTCAAGGGGGCACCTGAGCCAGCAGCTCCTACATGCAGTCGCAACCACTGAGGAGCAGTCAGACCCCAGGGCCACTGTTTCTGCTGAGAATCTGGAGGCTGCTGCCCGGAGGCCCAGGTGAGAGCACAGCTCTGCCTCCTGCTTTTCAGACCCACCAGGACACAGGAGCAGAGCCCAGCCTTCAAGGTCTCTCTGGAAGCTGCCTCCTGGGGCAGGTGAGAGGGCTGGAGGTCATGCCTCAGGCTCCGTGCCTTCCAGCCGGCAGGGAAGAGGCAGCTCGGCTCCTCCTCCTCTCCCCAGTCCCCTCCCTTTCTATCCCTGGGCCTCACTGGGAACTTACTTTCTTTGTTAAATAAGGGAATTCTGGAAAACAGTTGTCTGACCACTGCGAACCCAGTGGGAGAACACGTCCGAGCCGGGGTGCCCTCGCCTGCCCAGGGCAGGCAGTGACTGCACACGCGCACACCTTTCTTCCCATGGAAGATGGACGGCTGCTAAGAGAACTCTGGAACAGCAGGGATCCACTGAGCAGTTCCTGGGCATCTGGCGATTAGTCCGCCTGCGAAGAGGCTACCGGAGAAGGGTGTCTCTCTGCCACAAGTGCTCCCGGCCAACCCCTCTGACAATCCCAATGGCAAGGTTTCCCATGGAAACCTCAATGCAAGAGAGACCTGCATTTCCTCACCACCAAGCTCTCTGAGAAACTGAGAAAGAGGCTTCCAAAGCTGTGACTGTGAGTGCTTCTCACAAACCCACATGACTGCCTCCCCAGCCAGCACCCAGTGGGTCTTCCATGTTCCATTCAACCAAACCTATGACAGCTCACCTCCATCACTGTGAGCTTAGGGGACCGTGATGGAAGAAGGCACCATGATTGCTCTGGGGATGCAACAGTGGGGAGACTCAGGGTGCAGAGAACTGGCCACATTCCCAATGCCTGGATCTGGTTACTGTAAGGAATCAAGGCTCCAACTCCCCAGGTCGTGCCTTCCCTGTAAGCCATGCACAGCCCCAACGGGACCACACTGCTGGGCAGCACGGGCAGATGCATGAAATCCCCCAGCCCAGGAATGAGCCAGCCTCAGGCAGCTGGTCATGAACTGGCAACTGCAGGGACGGCCCTGCTGGCCATCCCCTCACTCAATTGCCTGCCGAAGTTCCTGACCCTATGGTTTGGTTCATTCCTCTTCCTTCCCAGCCCCCTCTAGAGACCTGAACTTTTATGTATGTATGTATGTATGTATGTATGTATGTATGTATGTATATATAGATAATCTATATCTATATCTATCTATCTATCTATCTATCTATCTATCTATCTATCTCCTATCTAATAAAGAGGGAATATGCTAATTGACCCTCATGCCATTGCAAAAATGGCGGTGCCCACAGCCAATAAGGAGGGAACATGCTAATTAACTGTCCCACCCTCAAAGATGGCTGACCCACAGCCAATAAGGAGGGATATGCTAATTGTCCCACCTTCAAAGATGGATGTGCCCACAGCCAATAAGGAGGGAATATGCTAATTTACTGCCACACCCTCACACAAGATGGCCACCCCCATTTGGTCAAAAGGTGGCTGCCACAAGATGGCTGGCAGGGGAGGGCAGTTGGGGGTGACCAGGGCTGCTGGGAAGGGCAGGTGGGGGTGATCGGGCTGGCAGGGGAGGGCAATTGGGGGTGATCGGACCAGCAGGGGAGCAGTTAGGTGTTGATCAAGCTAGCATGGCAGGCAGAAGCTGTTAGGGGCAATCAGGCAGGCAGGTGAGCGGTTGGGAGCCAGCAGTCGCAGATTGTGAGAGGGATCCCTGTGGGATCAGGCCTAAATCAGCAGTCGTCGGACATCCCGAAAGGGGTCCCAGATTAGAGAGGGTACAGCCTGGGCTGAGGGACACACCCCCACCCCAATGCATGAATTTCATCCACCAGACCTCTAGTAGAGTAATAACACGTGCATTATCGACTGGGAACACATTTCCCTCTGAAGGAACACCCAGCTAACCCTATTTATTGGTGGAGCATGTTGGTACATTCATTACCTAGTTAGTAAAAGTTTCATTTAGTAGTTACAGTCTGTGCGCAAAACCATTTGACAAAATCCCACGAGGTATGAATTAATTTACAAACGTATTGACTATACATTATGTTGTTATTCATCCTCACCCAAGGATATTTTTTCATTGATTTCCAGAGAGAGAGAGAGAGAGAGAAATCGATGTGACTGAAACACATCGATCGGTTGCCTCCAGCCCATGCCCCAACTAGGGCCGGGGATTTGAGCCTGCAACCAAGGTACGTGCCCTAGACTGGGACCGAATCCAGGACCCTCAGCCCTCTCTGAAATCAATCAAATATATATTTTTTAAATGCAAGGCTTTTAGAGGAAGAGAGGTGGGGCAAGGGAGCTATTGACGGGGGCATTTGAGATCTTGCTCACATTTCAAATAGGATAACACAAGACGGTCCTTGGGGTGAGAGGTGAAGAGTGGCAGTGGGTGGGGCAGGGCACTGTGGGCTGAGGAACGGGCTGCAATGACTGGGAATGTCTGTGACAGTGACACCGAGCTCCTGTTGGGGCCGTCGCTGGGATCATTCATCCCCAAGAGGTTTTGATTTGGACGGAAGGAGAAACGCGGGAGGAGAAACGCGGGAGGAGAAACGCGGAGATCAGTGGGCCTTTCTTAGTCTAGAAGGTGAGGCAGGCGGCAGGAGTGGGTTGCCCTGCTTCCCTACAAATGTAAACACACAGTGTAACTGCACATGGATGTCAGTCAGAGGCCAAATCAATGCCCACCCAGCCCTGGTGGCTGTGTCCTGCCACTCTCTGGCTATGCTGTGGCGCTATTGGCCAGGGAGGCCAAAGCCATGCCCCCAAGCGCACCTAGTATACAAAGGGGCAGGCAGGAAGCCAGAAGCTGGAATTCAGAACTGAGGCTGCCCGGCTGCACGGTGTCTGCCATGGCGCTGGACAGAGAGCAGCTGTCAGTGTGACCGGCTTTGGAGTGGGAGGGGCTGTGCTTGCTGTATTCCACCAGTGAGCACCTGTGAGCCCACGGTGTGCCAGCTGGGCTGGGCGGGGCCTGGGGAGGCCTTTCCCTCCTGGAGCCTTTCTTCCCAGGGTGGTGGTGTTGGCTGCTTTTCCCCCCCCCCAATTTATTTATTTTTTTTGGAACGCAAGCTCTGGGCTTTCGGTTCCTGGGATCCCTGGGCCATAGCGTGTGCCTCCAGGCCTCACTGTGCTGCTTCCCCCTCCTCCTGCATTGAGCATCTGGCCCCTGGTGGTTAAGCACATCGGAGGACTGGTCAAACAGTTATTCTGGTCGTTCGCTGTAATGGTCGCTGGGCTTTATTATGTAGGATAGGATAATGCCATTTACTGCAGGAGCATGTTGAATAGTCAATACAGAGGTAGTAGGAGTTTCTTTTTTTAGTCGTAGCTTGTGCTAAAAACAGTTTGCCAATTTCCTCTTGGTACCAATCACTTCAAAGAGTGTTCCAACACTTCATAACAGGTATTACACATGTGCAGCTAACTGAAACACAAACTACAGATGTTGACAGAGTTTGCTAATAGTGCTTACAAATGCATTGGTTATCTACTCTAATAAAAGAGTAATATTGAAATTAACCATCTCTCCAGGATGCCTAAGCCATGCCCACCAGCCAAGCCAAGCCCACCAGCCAATCAAAGTGGCTGTATGCAAATTAACTCAGCCATGATGGAGGCCGGCAGCACAGCCATGGAGGTGGGTGTGGCTCAGGCGGTGAGGTGGGCTGAGCGGGTGGGGTGGGTGGAGGGCCTCGGGGTGGGCGGGGCGGGTGGGGCAGGCTTGGCCAGCCCGCAAACTGCTATCAGCCCCTCACCCAGGCTGGCCAGGCATGCCAGCAGGTGGACATCCCCCAAGGGGTCCCAGACTGTGAGAGGGCACAGGCCGGGCTGAGGGATCCCCTGAGTGCACAAATTATTGTGCACCGGGCTCCTAGTCCTATATAATAAAAGGGTAATATGCAAATTGACCCTAATAGCAGAACAACTGGGAATAATGACTGGTCACTATGATACACACTGACCACCAGGGGGCAGATGCTCAATGCAGGAGCTGCCCCTGGTGGTCAGTGCACTCCTACAGGGGGAGCTCTGCTTAACCACAAGCCAGGCTGATAGCTGCCAATACAGTGGTGGTGGTGGGAGCCTTTCCTGCCTCATCAGCACTAAGGATGTCCGACTGCAACTTAGGTCTCCTCCCCGCTGGCAAGTAGACATCCCCCAAGGGTTCCTGGGCTGCCAGAGGGATGTCTGACTACCAGCTTAGGCCCCCCAGGAAGTGGGCCTAAGCCAGCAGGTGGACATCCCCCAACAGGTTCCATTCTGTGAAAGGGCACAGGCCAGGCTGAGGAACCCCTCCTGAGCGCACAAATTTTTGTGCACTGGGCCTCTAGTACGTTATATAATCAACTAACACATAAATTATCTACAGAGAATTCCTTTCACTCTCCGAGGGAATACAAAGATAAACTTACTGTGTGGTATCTTCTCTGAAATATCATAAGTCCTTTTACTGTGGAGCATGTTGGTAATTAATTACTTAGTTATAGAGAGTTTCTTTTTGTAGCTCTTATTCTATGCTAAAAAGTTTGCCAAAACCCTTGTTGGTAAAAATTATAAAAGTGTTCAAACACTTCAGTACAGGTATTATGAATGCACAGCAAATTGAAAACTAGACTATTCTAGACCAGAGTTTGCTAGTAGTGTTTACAAATGTATTGATTTTATGTAATGTCAGAGACGAATACAGGCATTACCTACGGGGAACATGCTTCTCTTTCTCGGAACACACAGGTGAAACTAGTGTGTGGAACGCTATCTTCTGTGAAATATCTATATGTATAAAATCCTAATATGCAAATAGACTGAAGAATGTAACAACTGAACAACTGAACAACCAGTTGCTATGACATGCGCTGACTACCAAGAGGCGTGCATGGCCCTAACTGGTTTGGCTCAATGGATAGAGCGTTGGCCTGCGGATTCAAGGGTCCCAGGTTCTATTCTGGAGAAGGGCATGTACCTTGGTTGCGGGCACATCCCCAGTGGGGAGTGTGCAGGAGGCAGCTGATTGATGTTTCTCTCTCATCGACGTTTCTAACTCTCTATCCCTCTCCCTTCCTCTCTGTAAAGGATCAGTAATATATCTAAACTAATAAAAGCATAATATTGAAATTAACCATCTCTTCCGGACGGGCAAGACACGTCCACCAGCCAATCAGAGCAACTGTATGCAAATTAGCCCAGGCAAGATGGCGGAGGCCGCAACCCTGGGATCCAGCAGGGCAGAGGGAAGACCTCTGCCTCAGGATCCAGGCCACAGTGCAGGGCGGGAGGAGCAAGCCAGCCGGTAAGCCCTTCCCGATGGCTGGGGCGCTTTGCAGGCGGAAGCTGGGGGGCAGGACCAGCTGGCCGGCCAGTAGGCCCCAGCGCCGCTTAGCAATTAAAGCCAAGGGGCAGGACCAGCACTGCTATCCAGGGGAGACAGAAGCTGTGCCATTGGTGTCCCCGAATGGAGGGGTGGATGGTCCAGAGGTGGAGGTGCTCCTGCTTTGCTGCTGCAGTGTGGGGCTGCATGGGCAGCTGCCACCTGGCTGGGGCTGAGCCCTGAGTTGAGGGTTAATGCACCCACTCCTCACCATGGAAGCTTTAATGAGGGAAGGCAGGCTGCTCCCTCTCTCACACACATACCGTCTCCTGGGCCCACTCTCTCGCTGGCTCCATTTTCTCTGCCACAGGGACAGGGGTCTCCTGTGAGAGGCTCTGTCTCCCTTCAGAGCTGGTGTGAACCCCTGGGAGCCAGGAGATGGAGAGATGGGCAGGGTGTGAGCGGAGGGAGCAGCAGCCAGGGAGAGTTTGGGGGGAAATAAGCAGGTGGGGGAGGGGTGGAACAGGATGGAGGGAAGAACTTTATAAAAGAGTCAGTAGACCGCAGAGTTAAAAAAAGAGGATGTGTGAGGGAACTGTAGGGGCTATAATGAAAACCAAGTATAGTTGTGTTCTGGGGACAGATTTTAAAAGAAGTCAGAAAAGAAAAAAAGATAAATGATAGTGGATAATTAGGCAGGTAGATAGGTATTAAAACAGTGGCAGTAAGTAGAGAAGAATGTATGGCAAAGGTAGGATGAGAGAAAAAGAGGGAGGGAAGAAAAGTTATAAAGGAGGAGCTGGTAGAGCTTAAAAGGAGAATGGGAAGAAGGAAGGAATGGGAGGGAGCAAAGCAGGCCAGAGGGAGGGAGTGAAGAAAAAAATGAAGGTGGGAAGGAAGGAAAAGGGGAGGGTGGGCAGGGGTAAAGATAAAGGAAAGAAGGAATGTGGGAAGGGAAGGAGGGTAGTAGAAAAATAGGAAGAATGATGATGGAACAGAAGTAGGAAATAAGGAGGAAAGAAAAGTTTATAACTGATGAGTCAGTAGGAAAAGTGTTACATAAAAGAGAAAAATTGTGTGAGAGGAAGAAGCCAATAAGGAAATCAAATACAATTGTGCATGAAGGGGATAAGATTAAAAAAGAAAGTTAATAGGGGTGACCAGGCCAGCAGGGGAGGGCAGTTAGGGGGATCAGGCAGGCAGGCAGGCAGGCAGAGTGGTTAGTGCAGGCAGGCAGGTTAGCAGTTAAGAATCAGAGGTCCTGGATTGTGAGAGTACTCAAGAACTCCATATTGGAGAGGGTGCAGGTCAGGCTGAGGGACCACCCCCCCACCCCCCCTCTCATGCACGAATTTTGTACACCGGGCCCCTAGTGTGTGTGTGTGTGTGTGTGTGTGTGTGTATTTTTTTTTTTTTTTTA
>PVJC01026319.1:0-24094 GCA_004026665.1 Murina feae
CGCGCCTCCGTACCTCTGTACTTTGCTTCCGCTGCTGCTCTGAGTCTCAGACTCTTCTCTGGTTGTAGGATTTTCACTCAGCCAGCCGTCCTGTGGGTGCGAGCGGTGTCCGTGTGTTCTTTTCGTGGTTTTTCTGAAATAGTTGTTCACAGCTGCATATGCGGTGTCTACCCTATGCCGCCATCTTGTTTCTCCTCTATAATTACACTTTTTAATACTATTTTAATAGTAATCAGTTTTCCTAACTTATTGCCAATCTTCTTAGCCTGGTACATATGTCTTTTTAAAAATATGTAGCTTCACACACACACACACCCACACCCACACCCACACCCACACCCACACCCACACCCACACCCACCCACACCCACCCACACCCACAAACACACACAAAAAAAAAAAAAAAAAAAAAAAAAAAAAAAAAATATGTAGCTTCACATTAGCCATTAGTTGTACTTAGCAAGTTGTTATTTGAAGCTTCTCTTTTTTTAGACTCTGTTGGAAATAAAATGTAACACATGGTCGCTAACATGGAGTTGCTGATAATTTTATAACAACTGACATAAAACAGGAATTTGATCTTTGTAATATGAATATTCACCTTTTGATTTTAATTACACGAATTGGAGATCTAAACTAAATTTTGGTTGTGGAAACATGAATATATATAATATAACTATATGGGTTTTTAGCATATAGCCTAGGTATTAAACTGATGTATCATGCTGTGATTGCTCATTTTCTATTATGTAGAGTTAAATCAGCTACTTAGTGGTAAGTGTTATGGTACAGATTCAAAGTTAAGGACTCATTTTTTCGTAATTGTGATAGAAAATCTTTACGTATTTTCAGGTCATTCAGAAGTAAAACAAATGCAAAACAAAGCGATAAGAATGTTTAATGTTTAAGCTCAGAAATCATTATAATTGACTCTTTTTTGCCCGTGTTTAAGTAAATAAAAATTAATGTTTTTTATTATTTCTTTTCTTCCTACTTTTCCTATAATGGGAGAATTTGTAGAAGGGAAAGGAGTAGTGATAGTGTATCCTGCAGTCTACTCTAATTGTATTGCTTTTGGTTAAGAATGGTCTAGTATCTATTGCTGCATAACAAATTAAATGAGGTTAGCAGCCTAAAACCATAAAACATTTATTATCTCACTTTTTCTGAGGGTCAGGAATCTGGGAGTAGCATAGTTGCTCAAGTTTCCTCTTGAGGTTATGGTTAAGCTATGAGCCTGGCTGCAGAATCCAAAGATTTGACGAGGGCTGGAGAATTTGTTTTGAACTCTCCTGTTTGTAGGAGATTTCAGTTCCTTGCCAGGAGATCCTCTCTTTGAGGTGCTCATGTCAAACATGGAGTTCTCGAGTTATTTAAATCTTAGGAATATTATAGCTTAATTCTAGAATTGATCTTAAATTTGTAATTACTTCTTTTTGGTTATAATTTGAACTGTTTATTGCAAAGGCTGACATTTTCAACTTTGTTTTATTCACAGAGAGACATCTCCGCACACATTTCAGTTAGACTTATTCTTTAACAACGTAAGCAAACCAAGTGCCCCTGTTTTCGATAGATTGGGAAGGTATGTACCTACTGGGTGATTTCACCAGAGAAACGCATGAATTAGTAAGCAAGCCTCTTCAGTTTTTAGATATACGAAGGATATATTTGGTGGTAGACTCCAGAACCGAGGGTTTAATTTTATCGGTTGGCAATATTAAAGAAGTAACATGCTCCTAAAAAGATGTTGAGTTTATTTTACAAAATAAAATTTTAACTGTGTGGAACATTAGCCATCTTTTGTTTGCTTTTTATGGGTGTATTCATTTCTTATACATATATGATTTGATAATAACCTAATTTGGGAAAGATTCCCTTTTGATTCTTATTAAATTATGTAAGTATATTGAAAGCTAATGTTTTGTCTGTTTTTTATATCACACTACTGCATAATTTAAAGTTCCAATGAGAATTTTGTTAATAGGTAATTCCTTTTTGGATTATTTAATAAATGTAGGTATTGTTAAAACTAATTGCTTTGATTTCTGCAAAATAATTGACCATTAAATGGGTTTACTTATAATTCATTTATAAAATAAAAAATTTAGAAGACAGGAAAAAAAGGATACATTTCTATGTTTATCAGGAATTAACAGGTTTTTTTTAGACTTAGCCTTTTATTGATTATTAAATTATATTGATAATTTAACCTTTTAAGTGATGGGAAGCTAGATAATCTGAAGCAGCTAATTTTTAATATTGTAGAATGTTTTTCTTATGTCAGTATCTATATGATAAAAATAGGTGCCTTGTTAAATTTTGGTCACAGTATAGTAAAATTTTTAAAGACTATTATAATGCTATGGTTCTTTATTCTGGTTGTACATTAGAATTGCTTGGGGGATTTTTTAAAAATACTGTTACCTACATTCACCTCAAATCAATTATATTAGAATCTCTAGAAGGTTCGTTTTATACTTAAAACACACACACTCACAAACACACAAAACACTTTGGGGGGAGTAAATAAAACCCAAACATTGTAGTTTATTAAAAAGAAAATTTAGCATGGTTTTATTAAAATATATGAAACTAGGAAGACTTCTTCATGAACTGTAATGTTCAGTATTTGAGCCTATATATTTATTCCTACTCTTTTGGCAGCCTGGAATATGATGAGAATACATCCATCATCTTTAGACCCAACTCAAAGGTAATTGTGGAAATCATTTTTCAATTTGTTACTGTTTTCACCTTCGTTCAGAGTTTTTGGTCCAAGTAAACCAGTGATGCAGATTGTCAGCTTATTTGTGGAATATCATCATTACTTCTTTGATTCCTCTTGTATCCAGAAACTATTTTAAAATGGAGCAAAGACATTATAATGTCATTCTTGACCTATAAAGCTCTTTTTTCTCCTAATTTTATATTTGAGTCAGGAAGAGGTCAGTGTCTGTGCTTTCCCTTCTTATATTTAGGTGGGCATGTTCAGAAGATGATAAATAAAGTCATCTTATTTGCAAAATAAAAATATTAAACACTATTGTGCCTTAGTTAAGGTTTCCTAAAAAAATACATATTTCACATTTCTACCGTTCATATCAAAAGTATGCCTTTTTTTGATAAACCAGATGCCATTCTAGAAGCATCTAGATCTGAATCATGAAGATCTTAAATGCAAAAATAATTGTGATCTAGTTTAAAATTACTAAGCACACTGTTTTGGTGGGGTATGAGTGTTTAATCCTGTGCCCTTTTTGGACTAAATATTTCCTTATTTCTTTTCTTCCTTCTAATTGGATTTCTGTTTAGAGTCTGTCAATCCGTGGGCATAGTCTTTGTCTTTTTTCTTGTCCCCAATTTTCCTTTACTGGAGTTTGCTAGAGTTAGCCGGGAGAATAATAATTTGTTCTTTATTGTACCTCTAGAAGGGGTTATATTACCACTTATTACTTCATCTTTCCTTACATGGCAGAGTGTAAAGGGAACTCAGAAGTCAGGTTTTTCTACTAACACTCTGATTTTCTTATTTGTTGATAATATTTGCTCTGACTACTTCTCATAGTTATTGTGAATATAGAAGAATTAATGTAGATAAGTTCTGGGGAAAAATTGTCATTTTTATTTTATAAGAGTGTTGAAAATTAATATCATTGATAAAGTCTTTGATCACTTTAGGAGAAAGTTTTGCAAAAACAGTTCATTTAATGCTTTTTAAGTACAACATGGCTGCATAAAATATTACCTGTATGTTGAGTTGGGCATGTAAAAAGAATGCTATGCAATTTTATGGACTTTATAGATGTTGAAGCTGAGCACAATTTATATTTTAGTGCACCTCCATGACCCCTGTAACTATTGGGATTTAATTAATTAATTGGCAGTAATTCCCACTTCATTTCATTCTCATTTCTAATTCCTTAGTTAGGAATCTGTTATGCTTTTTGAACGGCATTCACATGGTATGGGACTGTTGATGTCCTTGAGACAGGGTTAGAGATGGTAACTCTAGAGGGCCATATAAAAGCTGTGCCTCTGGGTGAATTTTCACCAATATTGACCTTTGCATTTTCAGCATACTTTTAAGGACTTTATTTGAACCACAAAGTAATTTGATATCAATTTACTTTAGCATATTAAAACATTAATTTGAAAGATATTTTCCCCTAACAAATCAGGTGAATACTGATGGTTTGGTGCTAAGAGGCTGGTATAATTGTCTGACACTGGCAATATACGGATCAGTGGATAGAGTGATAAGTCATGACAGAGACTCTCCACCACCACCACCACCACCTCCACCACCTCCTCAACCACAACCAAATTTGAAAAAGAATCCAAAACATGGTGAGAACTTTAAACTTGCTTTTGTCAGTGACATTTATGTTCATTATAGCAGGAAAAGGTAATACAAAGAGCTTCTATCTTTTAAACCTTGCTTAAGATTTGACAAGTTTCCCATTCTTTACTATGAGAGTTTCTTTTTATGTTGAAGTGGTTACATGTTATTTTCTTCCTCTACTTTCCTACAATGCTTTTAAAATTATTTTTTTTTAAATGTAAATATGTAAATGATAATGTAATCAAGTGGTTATTCATAGTTTTCTGTAAAAATTATCTCTAAAGAATTGAAGAAACCTGGCCGGTGTTGCTCAGTGGTTGAGCCAGGAAGTCATGGTTTGATTCCTGGTCAGGGCACATGCCCAGGTTCCAGGCTTGATCCCCAGTAGGGGGTGTGCCAGAGGCAGCTGATCAATGATGTTTCTCTGTCATTGATGTTTCTGCCTTTCTATCTTTCTCCCTTCCTTGCTCTAAAATCAATAAAAGCATTAAAAAAGAATTGAACAATAGGCAGTACATTTGGTATATATTTTTGGGATACTCATTTTAAAAAATAATTTTTTATTTTTCAATTATAGTTGACTTGTAATATTATTAGTTTTAGGTGTACAAGCCAGTGATTTATTTATATAACCCACAAAGTGATCACTCTAATAAATCTTGTACCCATCTGACACCATACATAGTTAATTCAATACTATTGACTATATTCTTTATGTTGTACTTTATATCCCCATGATTATTAAGCAACCGCCAGTTTATGCTTTTTTTTTTTAAGCTGCTTATTTTTCTAGAATCGGAATCCAATCAAGCATTTGGTTGTCTTTTAAGTTTTTGGAAACAATCATCTCTGACTCCTTTTTTAAATTTATTTCAGAGAGGAAGGGAGAAAGAGATAGAGGTAGAGATAGAGATAGAGATAGAAAGAAAGAGAGAGAAACATCAATGATGAGACAGAGTTGTTGATTGGCTGACTCCTGCATGCCCCCTACTGGAGGAGATTGAGCCTGCAACCTAGGCATGTGCCCTCGGCCAAATTGAGCCTGGGACCCTTCAGTCTGCAGGCTGACGCTCTATCCACTGAGCCAAACCGACTAGGGCCAGTTTGTACTTCTTAATCCCTTCACCTTTTTTACCCATCTCTGCAATTCTCCTCCCATCTGGTAAAAGTAAAAATGTTCTCGGTATCTGAGTCTACTTGTTTATTTTATTTTTTAGATTCCATGTGTAACTGAAACCAAATGGCATTTGTCTTTCTCTGTCAGACTTATTTCACTTAGCTCAGTACCCAGGTGTATCTGTTTTGTTGCAGATAACAATATTTTATTGTTTCTTGTGGCTGAGTCATATCCTTTATATCCTGTATAATAAAAGGGTAATATGCAAATTGACCCTAACAGCAGAACCACTGGGAATGACTGGTCACTATGACACACACTGACCACCAGGGGGCAGACGCTCCATGCAGGAGCTGTCCCTGGCTGTCAGTACACTCCCATAGGGGGAGCTCTGCTTAGCCACAAGCCAGGCTGATGACTGCCAGTACAACAGTGGTGGTGGGAGCCTCTCCTGCCTCCTCAGCAGTGCTAAGGATGTCCCACTGCAACTTAGGCCTGCTCCTTGCTGGCAAGTGGACATCCCCCAAGGGCTCCTGGGCTGCCAGAGGGATGTCTGACTTGCAGCTTAGGCCCGATCGCCTGGGGAGCGGGCCTAAGCCAGCAGGTGGACATCCCCTGAGGGGTCCCAGACTGCGAGAGGGCACAGGCTGGGCTCAAGGGACCCTCCCGAGTGCACAAATTTTTGTGCACTGGGCCTCTGGTTCCATTATATATACCCTTCATCCTTTTTGTTGAATGTATTAATAGATCATTCTTTTTTAAAAATATGTTTTATTGATTTTTTTTACAGAGAGGAAAGGAGAGGGATAGAGATTTAAAAACATCGATGAGAGAGAAACATCAATCAACTGCCTCCTGCACACCTCCTACTGGGGATGTGCTGCAACCAAGATACATGGCCTTGATTGGAATCGAACCTGGGACCTTTCAGTCCACAGGCCAATTCTCTATCCTCTGAGCCAAACCGGTTAGGGCTATTCTTTTTTTTTTTTTTTTAAATTGCAGGAGTTGTATTACATTGTATGAATGTATTATAGTCTAGTTAACCAGTCAGTCATTGAAGGATATTTAGGTAGTTTCCAGTTTTTGATTGTTGCACATAAAGCTGGTGTGAAGATTCATGTACACCTTCCTGCAGGAAAATAAGTTAATTTCTCTGGGATAATGTCCAGGTGTATACACATTATGTTTTAGTATGTGGAAAGTCAGAAATTCTAACTTTCATTAATATAAATTAGCAACATTTCTATTTTACATCAGAATAGAAAAGTTGATCAATAAATCCTGAAGATGAAAACTCAAATCATGAGTAGTATTTTTGTTATGCATTCATTTCTCTATACTTTAATAACTTGAAAGTTCTTTTTCTGTCTCTAATAAAACTAGCTGATGGGGAGAAAGAAGATCAGTTTAATGGAAGCCCTCCAAGACCACAGCCAAGGGGACCAAGAACTCCACCAGGACCCCCTCCACCCGATGATGATGAAGATGATCCTATGCCTTTGCCAGGTACAAATAAAATCAGTGCTTATTTTTTTAACCCTCTTGATTAATGTTAATAGTGCCTTTTTAGTAAAGAAAAGAAATTAGGTGCTAGTAATAAAATCTTGATGAATGATCCTCCCCCTTTCTTATTGTGTGTAATTCTTTATATTTTTGTTGTTGGCATATGAAGTTTTTTAAAAAAATCAGTTAAACCCTAACCGGTTTGGCTCGGGATAGAGCATTGGCCTGTGAACTGAAAGGTCCCAGGTTCGATTCCGGTCAGGGGCATGTACCTTGGTTGTGGGCACATCCCCAGTAGGGAGTGTGCAGGAGGCAGCTGGTCAATGTTTCTCTCTCATTGATGTTTCTAACTCTCTATCCCTCTCCCTGCCTCTCTGTAAAATATCAATAAAATATATTAAAAAAAATTTAAAAATCAGTTAATTCATTTAAAGCTATCACAACATAGCTTTGAAAATAAAGTGTTAATCTAAGTGTTATACACAGAAGAATACCAGTAAAAATAAGAACTATGTAGTAAAAGAGACAAAAATCTGCGTATTTAATAGATAAGAAGAAAAGAACTAGTTTATGGTGTTAGAACATGAAATATTATACTTGATTAACTTTGTCTATATAAACTTGTATAGTATATGCTCTTAATATTTTTTAAAAACAAGCTATTTATAAAAAGTATAAGCTAAATCACTCAAAATGTTACTAAGTGATTGCAATTTCCAATCTTGCTGCCTCATGTTATTTAAACTATTAAAATAATCTGTGCTTTGAGGACCTGAATAGATACTTTTGTAAAAAGGACATACAGATGTCCAATAGACATATTAAAAGATGCTCAACATTAATCACCAGGGAAATGCAAATTAAATCCACAATGAGATAGCACCTGCCAGAGTAGCTATCACTAGTAAATCAACAAACAACAAGTGTTGGTGAGGATGTGGAGAAAAGAAAACTCTCATGTGTAGTTGATGGGAAGGTAAATTAGTGCAGCCACAGTGCAAAACAGTATGGTGGTTCCTCAGAAATTAAAAATAGAACTGTCTTGAGTCAATAACTCCACTTCTGGGTGTTTATCCTGAAAAATCTAAACACTAATTTGAAAACATATATGCACCCACATGTTTATTACTGCATTGTTTACAGTAGCCAAGATATGGAAGCAATCTAGGTGACCATTGTTAAATGGATAAAGAAGAGATGATAAATATATACAATGGAATATTACTCAGCCATAAATAAAGAATGAAATATTACCACTTGCAACAGCATGGATGGACTTAAAGGGTATTGTGCTAAGTCAGACAGAGAAAAATAAAACCATATGATTTCACTTATATGTGGAATCTAAAAAGAAATAAATAAAGAAACAAAATAAACTTATAGAGAACAAATTGATAGTTGCCAGATGGGGAGGGGTTAGGAGAATGGATGAAGAAGGTGAAAGCGATTAAGAAGTACAGCTTGCCAATTATAAATTGGTCATGGGGATATAAAGTACAGCACTGGGAATATAGTGAGTATTATTGGAATAACTGTGTATGGTATCAGATAGGTACTAGACTTATCAGGGTGATCACTTTTTAAAGTATATAAATGTCTAATCACTCTGCTGTACACCTGAAACTAATACAGTAATATTGTATGTCAACTGTAAATGAAAAGTAAATTTAAAAAAATAATCTGTGCCTTAAATCAATTTTTCAGTGTCTGGTGACAAGGAAGAGGATGTTCCACATAGAGAAGATTACTTTGAGCCCATTTCTCCTGATCGGAATTCTGTTCCCCAAGAAGGTCAATATTCTGATGAAGGAGAAGTAGAAGAGGAACAGCAAGAAGAAGCAGAAGATGATGAGGATGATGTGGATGGAGAGGAAGAAGAGGATGAGGATGAGGATGATCGCCAAACAGTAGACAGTATTCCTGAAGAGGAAGATGAAGAGGAAGAGGAAGAAGGTGATGATGATGAAGAAGGTGAGTTATTTAGGACTTTTTGGTTTTAAGTGCTAGAAGCTAATTTGATGTACCTTTGAGCTATGCAAAAGAGTTTATAATAAACACTAGAGGCCCCATGCACGAAATTTGTGCAAGGGTAGGCCTTGCTGCCCCCGACCCCGGCTGCCAGGGCCCTCATAGCCCTGGCTGCCTCGCAGCCCTGCCCCCTGCCTGCACCTGCTTTGGCCTGGCGCTGCCCGTGTCTGCCACCACACACCCCTGGTTCCCTGGTTCCGCGGAGCCCCCCCAATGAATCGCTCCACAGAGGGTGGCCTGAACTTCCCTCTTTGGGGCGATCGCAGAGCCCCTGGATTGATCAGCCTGCTGGCCGGTGGCCTGGGCCTCTCTCTGCTAGGCAATTGTGGGGTGATGGCATCCTCCTTCCCCCCCGACCAATTGCATCCCACCTGCCTTGACTGGCCTGGCGCCAGTGCGTGTCATAGCGTGGTTGTCTGGACGGTCGTTCTGCTGTTTGGCTCTTTGAACAATTTGCATATTATGTTTTTATTATTATAGATAGATAGGCTTTTAAGAAACTTAAGGATTGGAATATTCCTGGGCTTTAAGACTTGACTAGAGGTTGGATTTCCATCTTTTCTTTGCTTTCTGTTGCTATTTTATATTCTGTCAACTAACGTGTTTTTCTATTCACCCCACAGCTTTAATCTCCTCTTTTTATTCAACCAGTTTACCTGGCTGTATCTTGGTTCCATTTCCAATTTCCTGGGGGAGAGATTTTGTTTGGTTTGCTATGTTATAAGTTGCCCTTTACCATCAGCTTTGATCAGGGAAGCAGGGTCATGCAGCAAATACATAGTGACTAGGAATTTGGTCAAAGAAAGGAATGGTATTGTAAGATAGGTGGTATTCCTAAAGATGTCTGCTACCTAGATATTTCAGCAAAAAGTTACATTAGTTTTAGAAATTCAGGGAGAAAAGAATCTCAGTACAGAAATATGTGATGGCATGATGCTAAAGACTACTTTAATTAGGCTTTGTTTTTTTTAGAAGCAAAAAAGAGAGATACTCAAGCTGTTGGACAAATGCTTATTTGTCCAAGAAATGGCATATAATGTTAAAGCATTATGCAAAATAACAGATAATCTGCCTTGTTTTTTAATAAAATAATGAAGATTGGAGTTACTCTGCATGACAGTGAGGCTCATTTCAGCATCACAGAGGCCCTTATGAATAATTAGGTTGATTGATACTTTCTTTTGAAAGAAGAGCCTTTAAAAAATAGTTTATTTGTTTTTAGAGAGAGAGGAAAAGAGAGGGAGAGAGAGAAACATCAATGTGAGAGTGTAACATCGAATGGCTGCCTCCTATCACCCCCTACCAGGATTTGAATCTGCAACCTGGGCATGTTCCCTGCTCAGGAGTCGAACTGACAGCCTCTTGGTGCATGGGATGGTACCGAACCAACTGAACCATACCTGCCAGGGCGAGTGATACTTTTTTAACTTACATAGAACATCAAGTAATCCTTTTTTAGATGTATTGTAATTTGACTGGCAAATAGTAGTTAGATTTCAGGTAGGCTGTTTTCTTTATCAGAGGACATTTTAGTAGAGAAGGTAAGAGAATAAGGCTAGTTAATTTCTATTTTTTGTTGATGAGGAAAAGATACCTGTAGCATATTTAGTAGTAAAGCTGAGCAGAGATAATAGAAGATTTTGCTTATAAAGTTTCTTCATAATTATTATAAATGTTGGTAATTGTTAAGATGTTGGGGCAAAAGTTAAATTTGTTGAGGAAATCATTCTTATTTTTGCCATGCTATTAAATAAACTATTTTTGATTAGATTTTTTTCCCATGAAACAACAATGATGTAATATTTATTATCCAAACTAATTTTCAGGGGATGATGGTTATGAACAAATTTCCAGTGATGAAGATGGAATTGCTGACCTGGAACGTGAAACATTTAAGTATCCAAACTTTGATGTTGAATACACTGCAGAAGATTTAGCTTCGGTTCCTCCTATGACATATGATCCCTATGATAGGGAACTTGTGCCACTTTTGTACTTCAGCTGTCCATACAAGACGACTTTTGAAATTGAAATCAGTAGAATGAAGGATCAAGGTCCTGAAAAAGAAAATTCAGGGGCAATAGAAGCCTCAGTGAAGTTAACTGAACTGTTAGATTTATATCGGGAAGACAGAGGTGCAAAATGGGTAACGGCTTTAGAAGAAATTCCAAGTTTAATAATAAAAGGATTAAGTTATTTGCAATTGAAAAACACAAAACAAGACTCCTTTGGCCAGTTGGTAGACTGGACCATGCAAGCTTTAAATTTACAAGTAGCCCTTCGCCAACCCATTGCCTTAAATGTCCGACAGCTCAAAGCTGGGACCAAATTAGTGTCTTCACTAGCAGAATGTGGAGCTCAAGGAGTCATGGCACTGCTCCAAGCAGGAGTGATCAATGGATTGTTTGAGCTCCTGTTTGCTGATCATGTCTCATCTTCCCTTAAGTTAAATGCTTTTAAAGCTTTGGACAGTGTCATTAGCATGACAGAAGGAATGGAAGCTTTTTTAAGAGGTAGACAGAGTGAAAAAAGTGGCTATCAAAAACTTCTGGAGCTCATACTTTTGGATCAGACTGTGAGGGTTGTCACTGCTGGTTCAGCTATCCTTCAGAAGTGCCATTTCTATGAAATCTTGTCAGAGATTAAAAGACTTGGTGACCAGTTAGCAGAGAAGACTTCATCTGTTCCTAACCACAGTGAACCTGATCATGACACAGATACTGGACTTGAAAGAACAAACCCAGAATATGAAAATGAGGTAGAGGCTTCAATGGATATGGATCTTTTGGAATCCTCAAATATAAGTGAAGGGGAAATAGAAAAGCTTATTAATCTCCTGGAAGAAGTTTTCCATTTAATGGAAACTGCACCTCATACAATGGTCCAACCTCCTGTTAAGTCTTTCCCAACGATGGCGCGTATTACTGGACCTCCAGAAAGGGATGATCCATATCCTGTTCTCTTTAGGTAAGGCTGCTTTGGTTTGAGGAAATTATTTCACTGATGATTGGAGGCAATTAGATGTGGTTGATTTTTTTAAAAAAAGGCTATGTAATTCATATCTGTGTAAGGATACTTGATATTTCAAAATAGCTGTGAGACTGAGAAGTATGTTACAGTGGGTGAACTGCATATTTTGTTAGCATTTAAAGTAGTAATAGCAACTTAAATTAAATGTAGAATTATCAACAATAATGCTTATATAAGCACATCTATGCACAAGAATAAATGAGAAACTGTTGAGTTGCTTCTAGAAAGGTGGTATAAGAGGATGAGTTACATAGGAAGGAGCGCTTTTCTGTATTAACCTCTTTTTATCTTTATTCCTCTAATATATTGTAAGTTAAATTTATATTTTACTAACTTAATTTTAGTGTTCTGGTTAAACATATCTTTAAGGATTAATTAGCATTTGTTTCTGCCATCTAACTTTCTTGTTACCTGTTGATAGAGTTTTGCCCATGGTAGATTTTGAAATTTCCTTTTAATTTTTGAGACTTTTTTAGGGGCATTTTGTCTGTAAATAATTTTATAACTAGTAGCCTGATGCACAAAATTCATGCACATTGAAAGGGAATTAATTAGAGGAAGGTAATTTGGACTCACTAATATCAATAATATGTGAATGTGAGGCAGTCCACATTTCTGAAATTCAGTGACATGAATATTAGCTATTACTTTGCCAAATAAATGGAATTTACAGATATCATTTAAAAGAGCATTTAGCTTAGTATTAAAAACTCTGGCTACCAAGTGAGGTCTGTTTTCAACTTTTTGCCAGCGTTGGAAATTGTTTGCAATATCTGCCCATTTGGGGGTGCATGTCATGGTTATGAATAAATCGGGCTTGTCCAAAAAAAAAAAAAAAAATCGGGCTTGTCATACTTCATTACAATTGCCATAGCATCCTGATATCGCTGCTGTATATTTCTGGAACTACCCTCAGAAGATGATGAAAGTATTATCATTTTACCAATTGGCACATTGTTATTTTCAGATCTAGATTTGAGACAATCCATCAAACCACTATATTTTTCAACTTTCAACTTAGATTGGTTTGCTTTGATGAAATTTATCCCATTGGCCTCCATTTTTTAATATGAATCCACGATAAACTGTTAATTTTCCTGCATTTAAAATAGGATTGAACGTATCCCGCACAGAGAGATGAAATCCATAATACTGCATTTGTGTGACTTGTGTCCTTACATTTTGTCTAGTATTATTGTTGATTACACTGTCGTCTCTGAATCTTAATGCAATATCTATTCCCCAGCCTTTTTCACCATGTGGAAAAAGAATAGGATATGTCATTGCATCTAATATAGGAAACAGGGTATTGATTTGTTTTATTTTAGTGGCATTTTGGATTATTGGGATCTGGCTTATAATGAATGAGCAAGTCCCTTTCAAAAGGAGATTCTCCATCTTTGTTTCTGAATATGACAGCAACCTCGGTTACACAGGGAGAATTATATCTACCTGAATCACTGTTACAATCGTATTTAATCGCCATTGTTACTTCTGTGGGAGCAATACCTTTTGCTTCTGCTTCATTGGGCCTCCTTTTCTACCTCATGTAGCATCTAGTACGATTTTGTTAATTCATTTATGTCATGCATGAGGTTGTTGATGTTGATCTGAACAGTCCTGGTTTTCTGGCATTGCTAATCGTTAACTTGTAGCTTCGGCTGTATCCAAAATAGAGAGTTGAACAAACTTCTGAGAAACACCATCCAAAGGCTGTAAAGTTCCAGTACGGTGATAAACTTGTCCATGTATTCTAAAACAGTATGGCCCATATCCTGATGGTGATGCAATATTTGCACCCATGGAAGCAAACGCAGAAGAACTGTTTATGGAATGAATATTTTCCATGAAATTTTTACTATCAGAATTTTTGTTTGTCATTAATCTTTTTAAATATGCCAGATAATCTGGAACATGTATATCATTTGGACAGACTTTCCCTTTGCTACAACATTGAGTAAATTTCCTATCAGATGGTTTTTCATCAGAGAAATTTAGTGATAGGCAAAATTCACATCAGTCATTCTACCACAACTATGTTTGAGAATTGCATCTTCATGTACTTCATTTTTGCTGAGAAGGCAGTTCCTACCGATATTGTTAGTACTTGTTGATGACTTTTCTAGACATAGTCTGTCGTTGCCATTGCCGCCTTTCAACTTCAAAGGCACGTTGGTCTTTAGACATTTTCTGTCGACAACTACAACGCCGGTGTTTTTAGGCATCAGAGCGATGTTTTTCCAGTAGCTGGTGGTCAGATACATCCTGTCGCAGGCGCCGCCTTCTTTCAAGATCGGACACATGCTGCTCTGCAGACACGTTCTATTGATAACACCACCATCTTTTGTCTTTAGAGCTATCAACAGTTGTTCTTTAGACATAGTCCCACCTCTCTACTGTCACGGTCTGAGATGCAGGTAAATGAGAGTCCTGGCTATCAGGCCAGCCACTGAGAGCTGTCTAACCAGGCCAGCCACTGAGAGCTGTCTAACCAATGGCTGATTCTAGCTGATTCTGTGGAGGTGGGATTTCTTCCTCCCTGCTGTCAGTTTTCACAGGTGTGATGAGGAAGCTGGGGTGACAGGGACCCACGACCTCCAAGCCACCCTCTCTCTCGCTCTGCTCTATGTCCAGCAGCCTCCTGCTCTGACAAGTCTCCAAACCTCCTGCTTTCCGCAGGCATGGCTAGGCGTGGGCACCTTGCCTCCCTGAAGGGCAAAAGTTCCAAGAGCTCTTGGGAATGATTATGGCCTCACCTCCCAGGGCCGGCGAAAGGTCCTGTGAGTCTGTGGGCATGGCTTGGCACCGCAGGCCTTGCCTCCTAGGCCGGCAATGGTCCCAGGATCCTGCAGCCACTGTTGCCTCCTGGGGCACTTGACACCTGCTTATGCAAATTAACTGCCATCTTTGTCAGGTTAATTTGCATAGCCACTTGGATTGGCTTGTGGGCGTGGCTTGAGCATGGCAGAAGGATGGTTAATGTGCATATTTCTCTTTTATGGCATGGAAAATGTTATTTTTATTATTTTATTTCCTGTATCTGTGATTTATCTGATTGAATTTGCCTTGATTTGGGGCATAGTGCAGTAACACAAAATAGGGTATTTGTTCACTCTTAAAATTTATGCCTGTCCATTCTTGTTTTTAGCTGAAACAGATCTTGCCTTAGTTTGAGTTCTTATAAGGAGGAATAAGAGATAATATTTGCTAGAACAATTATCTGGTTTGAGGTCAAGAGTACAGATGTAGGGGTTTGGCTCAGAACAAGGTAAAAGAAACCTTTGAATACACAAATATAGATACATTTATAGTATGGAGACAGTAAAGGGGCCAAGACACTTCTCACTGGTCACTTTTTTTAGTAAAGTGGGAGGTAAAGTCATGTACTGAGGATGACTGAGGGTAGTGAGTGTAGGAAATTTTCAAATAGTCACTCAAGGGAAACTAGTAATTAATGACCTATTAAATCTTGTTTTTTCCACTATAACTGAAGAAGGTATGCTTGGGTATCAGACTTTAGGAAATAAAGAGTCTGAAATTCTACATTAAAGAATTTAGATTTGGTTTTAGAATGTGGAAAGATCTTGAATATCTGATATGATATGATCAAAGTTGTGTTCAAAGATTATTTGTTGCAAGATGTATTGCAGTGGAAAAGAAATTGGAGTTATTGGTTAGATAAGCTGGTCTGAAAATTCTAGGTACTAGGTGTTGTGTTAAGTACTTGGCCTAAATAATGGTATTTACAGGGAACGGAAAGACAAATATTATTATGCTACTATCAAGAGAATCTGTAAAAGAGCAGTTATTGGAACTTGGCAAGTAGGTAAAAGACTGAGAAAGTAAAATAGGATTTTAGCTAGGGTAACTATTGGAACTGTGGTGGTTTTGTTGACAAAAACTGGTAAATCGAAGGGAGGATGAATTTTGAAAGGAGAAATAATTGCATTTTGGAAATGTTCGTTTGAAATGATGGTCCTGTGTTGTGGTTTCCAAAATTTGCTAGGACTCAGTGTTGTACTCACACGTATGACTCATTACAGAAAAAGGTTACAAAGCACAATCAACAAAGGAAGAAAATACACAGGGAGAAGCCTGGGGAACCAGTGTAAACTTCCAGAGTCCTCTCCCAGTGGAATTAAACAGGACCCAATTAACTCCCCAGAAAAAAGTTGTGACAACATGTGTGAAATATGGCCTACTGAGGAATCTCATTAGACTATCAGCATCCAAGCTTACTGGGTAGTAGCTACCCAGTTTGTAGAATGTACCAGAATTCCAGACTCCCAGAAGGAAAGCTTATGTTCCAAGCAGCATCTTCTAAACAACTAGCCCATTAATGATGTAGTTTTCCAATATAATAGAAAATTTAATAAGTAGGAAATTACGGCTAAGGCTTCACATTACATATTGTTTGCACAAACAGTTTAGGCACAGTGAGTATTCTTAACAGCTGGGCGGTGGGAACCCTCCCCAAATTCAAGTCCTAGAGCCAGCCAAAGGCCAATCTTGCAAGCAATCCTTTCTAAGAATAAGAAGTCGAAGACTTGTCATGTGAACTGTTTTCTGAGTAAGGTAGTTCATGATGTTTTTAGAGCAATTATGGAGTTTTGTCTTCCTGAGAATTCTGTTTGCCTTTATGTAATGTTACTAAGGGTGTTTATTATGAAGTAAAATTATTGCCTAAATTTAAGCAATAATATTATTGAAGAGGCAATTTTATACTGTGTGCTTCTAACTATATATGGTGGTATCCTGGGAGAGGCAAAACTATGGAGACAGTAAAAAAGATCAGTGATTTCTAAGGGTTGTGGGGGAGGAAGGCATAAATAGGTGGAGTATAAAGTATTTTTAGGACAATGAAAATACTCAGTATCAGTAGCAGTTGGGACTATTTTGGGGTGCTGAGTAAATTTGGAATTTTTCTATTTTGACTCCTTTACTGTCTCCATACTATGCTAAGAAATGGTTCTTGGATTTGAATAGAGTGCTATGTATAGTGGTATTAACTAGTCAAATACTAAAAATTGATAATTTGACATTTTTTTCTTTAGAGGTACTAATTACCTACAATAAATCCAAATATACTATATGTTTTTTATAGTATATGTTCTGTATTTTCTTAGATATACTAATTCAGATTGGATAAATTAGGACTATGGTGAAAAAGGAGCATTTGATAAATAGCCTGGTAAAAAGGGCCAGAATTTAAAGTCAGGATTGGTCCTGGAAAGAGAAAACTTGTCAACATTTATTCAACATCTGTTGAATGCTAGCAAGGAAAAAGCCTCACAAAACTGTTAATGTTTCTTTGGCCCAGTGGAGGGAAAATTTGCTACTCATAATTTTAGTTAAAGTAGTATATTGCTGAGGAAAAGGATTATGGCCATTAAAAATTTTACCTCTCCTGTCTAATGACTACTGAGTAAATGAATGTTTTGCACTGACTTAATACATATCAATTAATTTTTCTACAGGTATCTTCACAGTCACCACTTCTTGGAGTTGGTTACCTTGCTTCTGTCAATTCCAGTAACAAGTGCCCATCCTGGTGTACTGCAAGCCACAAAAGATGTCTTAAAGTTTCTTGCACAGTCACAAAAGGGTCTTCTTTTTTTTATGTCAGAATATGAAGCAACAAATCTGCTGATCCGGTCTTTATGTCACCTTTATGATCAAGATGAAGAGGAAGGTCTCCAGTCTGATAGTGTTATTGATGATGCATTTGCCTTATGGCTACAGGACTCAACACAAACATTGCAGTGTATTACAGAACTTTTCAACCATTTTCAGCGTTGTACAGCCAGTGAAGAAACTGACCATTCAGATCTCTTGGGAACCCTTCACAACCTTTATTTGATTACTTTTAATCCTGTGGGAAGATCAGCTGTTGGCCATGTTTTTAGTCTTGAGAAAAATCTCCAAAGTCTTATCACTTTAATGGAGTACTATTCCAAAGAAGCCTTAGGGTAATTTCCTACTTATTAAATTTTCTATTATATTGGAAAACTACATCATTAATGGGCTAGTTGTTTAGAAAGTGTTGCTTGGAAAGTAAAAACTAGGATTACTGCGTTGAATAACACGTAACATTAATTTAAGGATTAGAATGACAGTAACCTGAAAAATAGAAAAAGTGGCTGTGAGGCAATGAAGTGGATCTTTTAGCTGCTTCCTGTTTTCCTGTGGTGCTGACAAACATTGCAACTGTGTACTCCTGCTAATTTGTGTGGAGGGAATCCCAAGCACCTTGAGAGTAATGAGGACTGGCTTGCTGTCTTCTGCCCTCTGAACTATTCGTGGTGCTCTGGTTTAAGAAGTGCTGTGACTGGGTGGGAGATTGAGAATAACGGTTTTCAAGGCCTTTCCAGTAGGGCAGAAGGTTTTAGTGTGTGAACAGAGAAACATGCTCTTCCTGGCTCATGTCACACAAAGCAGTGGCATCCAGCTAACCTGCCTCGCAGCTGGGTCTTGATATGACTCCCTGAGTGACAGCTCTTTTATGGAAAGGCAGGCAACAGTGCTTTTTATTGGAGCTGTATCTTAATCAGTTCTGTAGTGGGAGACTGAATGATGATGGCAGTAGATGGATACTTGTTCCTGTTTATCCAGAGTGGACAAACATTTTAAAGTGTTACTTTCTAATCTTTCATTGCTAATCAAGTATATTTGTTACTATTTCATTATTCTTCTGATCTTATTCTTAGTAGAATTTCACTTCCATTGTGATATGCATTGTTTATATATTTTTAAGTAGTGTTTTTAGTTGAATAGGAGGTGAAATTTAAAATCTGATTTCTTGTCTTCAGGAAATCACTCAGGTTTCATTGTAAAATTCCTTGGTCTCTTTAAAACCAAGTAGAAAAAAGTGTTTAAGATTATTCCTTAAAAATTGTTTCTGTTCCAAAAACTTTAAAATCTTATTTTGTTTCAGTGATTCCAAGTCTAAGAAGTCAGTAGCTTATAATTATGCATGCATACTTATTTTGGTGGTGGTTCAGTCTTCCAGTGATGTCCAAATGCTAGAACATCATGCAGTATCTCTCTTGAAGCTTTGTAAAGCAGATGAAAATAATGCTAAATTGCAAGGTATGGTACCTGAGTTATTTTAAGCATTTGTGATACGTGAAGGAAAAAGCCTTTATATATCTGTAATTAATACTTTATTATATTTTCATAATATACCTAGTAATACTCTGTTCTTAACTCTCTGAAAGTACCTTTTATGAAAATATTTTATATGGTGTTCTTATAAAGATTTTTAGGAAATTGCTGAAAGTACCTTTTTTTGGAAAGTCATGGAAATTGGTGGTTAGTTTAGGTTTCTGATAAAAATGGAAGAAGTAGTTTAAAAACAAACTCAAAAGTTCAGTTTTATGTTTAGTTTGCATGTGTATGTTTTTTCTATATATGTATTTCTAAGTACAACACTGTTCTAAATACAACTTAACCACAACTTAACCATTTGTGGTTAATAGACCTGTAATTCTTCAAAGTGAAGAATAATGAATATGACTATTACATTCTCAAGTATATAAATAGTATGTTGAATGAAGTTTATGGCAATCCTTATGTGGGCAGTCTTAAAAAATTTAAGGTATCTAATTACAGCTTTAAAAAAAAAATATTTTATTGATTTTTTTACAGAGAGGAAGGGAGAGAGAGAGTTAGAAATATCGATGGGAGAGAAACATCGATCAGCTGCCTCCTGCACACCCCCTGCTGGGGATGTGCCCACAGCCAAGGTACATGCCCTTGACCAGAATCGAACCTGGGATCCTTGAGTCCACAGGCCGACGCTCTGTCCACTGAGCCAAACCAGTTAGGGCTAATTACAGCTTTTTATTAATTTATTTTGGTTCCTGGCTTGCTGACTTTACCAAGGAGAAAATTTGATAACATTGAGTAAATATTGTAAATAGCATGTGGCTTTTAAAATATATATATATTTTATTGATTTTTTACAGAGAGGAGAGGAGAGGGATAGAGAGTTGGAAACATTGATGAGAGAGAAACATCAACCAGCTGCCTCCTGTACATCCCTACTGGGGATGTGCCCCAACCAAGGTACATGCCCTTGACCGAAATCGAACCTGGGACCCTTGAGTCCACAGGCCGATGCTCTATCCACTGAGCCAAACCAGTTAGGACTCTTTTCTTTTTTAAAATTTTCTTATTTATTGGTTTGAGAGATAGACACGATTTTTACATTTTTCCACTTATTTATGCATTTATTGGTTGAGTCCTGACGGGGGTCAAACCTACAACCTCGGTGTATTGGTATGATGTTCTAACCAACTGAGCTGCTCAGGTAGAGCCTTTTTTTTCTTTCTAACTGTAAATTTTATTTGTGGTACTACCAGTAAAAGTTGGGCAGTAAATTCAACTTCCAAACTGGAAATAGATTTTCCCTCTGAAGTATGCCTTTATAAAAGGAGGGCACACAGCATCTTCAGAGGTATTATTAATGCTTTACTAACTTATTCTGGGCAGTGGACACACTTGTATTTGTTTTACTATTATTCCTTATATTTTTTACTTGAGCAATATAGTCTCTGTATATGAAAGAATTAATTTTAAAATGCATAGGAAAATACTCATGTATATAGTCATAATCTTCATGAAGGAGTGTAGAACCAAGGAAGATATGACAGAATTTAGTTTCCGTTAGTCATTGCTATAAAGTGTCTGAACTGGTATATTACTTTTTATATTAAGATGCTCTTTTAAAAAAATATATTTTTATTGATATCAGTGAGGAAGGGAGAGGGAGAAAGAAATGAAACATCAATGATGAGAGATGTTTCCTGCATGTTCCCTACTGGGGATCGGCCTGCAGCCCGTTCATATGCCCTTGACTGAATCGAAACTGGCTAGGACTATATTAGAATGCTTTTAAAAAAAATATTCGGTGATAAAGTATAGGTGTTGGCCATTCCTTTTAGGAGAATTTTGAGCTCAGTTGTAAATGGTATATTTCATTCACGTCTGTTTTATAAACAAAGCTTGCTATTATTATTTTGGGGTGATAGTGTACTTTTAATTGTGTAAAGGCAAATTAGGAAAATGACAAAATTAAAAATTCACGTTAAGGGAAAAGGCACTCAGTCAATGTCACCCCATGGGTTTGATCCTGTTAGAAATTAATACATTTTGTGCATGCTTTTTTAAAGAGTGTATGAGCAGTTGACAGCATTAGGTGAATAAACTCTGTGTTATTAGTTTATAAGCAATCAATTTTATTAAAAAATTTTCAGTATTACAAAAAACAATTTAATTAGATTATCTTATTTAAGAGTTATAAACATTTATATTTTCAGAAACCAAATACTAAAAGTGGTTGCTCCTTATTTGTAAACCAGTATTTTAGGGCATTTATATTTCATTTTAAAGTTTAAGGAATTAGACATAAGTTCATCCCTGTATGAAATTTAGATTATTGAAATCAGTATGCTCTGATGATGTTTATCTTTGGAAAAGAGTACCATTATTTTCTTTGTTATAACAGCTTTTATTTTAAAATATTGTAAGTTACTCTTTTTGTTTTTAAGAACTCGGCAAGTGGCTTGAACCTCTGAAAAACCTTAGATTTGAAATTAACTGCATCCCAAACCTAATTGAATATGTTAAACAGGTAAGTAAAACTAAAAAGTGCCTGTTTTTATGAACTGTACGGTAGTATATAGTAATGATGCATTAAATCACTTGTGTAGATAATGTAGTAATGGATAAGTATATTGCTTGATTTACTAGACTTTTATTTATAGATTGGTACATGATTGTAGGTGTGTGTGTATATACATGAACATACATGCACACAGCCTCGTGCATTCTGCTTTTCATTATCAGATTTTGTCATATTTTTTCTCTCAAATCAAATCAGAGTAATATCACCTACCGTTTTGATGACATTTACAAGAGTGTCTTAAAGTTAAATGCTACAAGAATATAACATATAATCATTTTAGTTAAACTTTAGTGGAAAAGAATTTTCTATAAAATATTTAGGTGAAAAGTGATGGAATCAGTTCCAGACAGTTGCAGTGGGGGCTAGTTTTATTTTTGTTAATTTAGGATAATCAGATTTACAATTGAAATAATTTGTAGCCATCCTACCCAGCCTGTGTGCCTCAGTTGATTGAATGTCGTCCTGTGCACCAACAGGTTGCCGGTTTGATTCTGGGTCAAGGCACATGCCCAGGTTGCAGACTCAATCCCTGGTGAGGGGCGTGCAGTAGGCAGCCAATCTATGATTGTCTCTCAGTGATGTTTCTATCTCTCTTTACTCTCTCTCTTTTTAAAAAAATATATTTTATTGATTTTTTAAAGAGAGGAAGGGAGAGGGAAGAGAATTAGAAACACCAATGAGAGAAAAACACTGATGAGCTGCCTCCTGTACATGCCCCACTGGGGATGTGCCCACAACCAAGGTACATGCCCTTGACTGGAATTGAACCTGGGACCTTTTCAGTCCACAGGCTGACGCTCTATCCGCTGAGCCAAACCAGTTAGGGCTACTCTCTCTTCCTCTCTAGAAAGTCAATAAAACTTTTTTTTAAAAGGAAGAATTCGTAAAAAGTGAAAATCATACTATATAATAAAAAACTAGTATGCAAAGTGACCGAATGGTGGAATGACGGGTCGCTATGATACACACTGACCTCCAGGGGGCAGACACTGAATGCAGGCGCTTCCCCCTGCTGGTCTCTGTGCTTCCATGGGGAGTGCCGCTCAGCCAGAACCCTGCTCATGGCTGGTGAGCATAGAGGTGGCTGCTTCCATGCAGTGCTAAGTACCCCTTGGGGGATGTCTTACTGGGAGAGGGCGCAGGCCAGGTTGAGGGGATCCCACCCCCTCCCCCGGTGCACTAATGTCATGCTCTAGGCCTCTAGTATAATTTATAACATTACAGTTGAAAATTTATATAATTCAAGTAATTTGTAATGAAAAATTCATTAAAATCATTGGCATTGTTAGTTTTGAATGTTTAAAATTTAGTTACCACAATGCGTATACATTCACATTGAGGCCTAAAAGTCCTTATAAATATATAAAAAGTTTTACACTGTAGGGACAGAATGGACGTTGAGTGATCTCCTTTCATTTAACAGATGAGCTATGTGTATGGCGTATTTGTGTGTATGTGCGTGCATGTTTATAAACAATCTTGGTCTTGGAGTTGAAATGTATGCAGTACATTTTTAATCTGTTGCTATTCTGACTCAGGAACAACATGTCCATTTGAGTTTATCTGATTTAGAGTTTTCTAAACCTACTTTTTCTTTTTACTCCATCTCTTCTGAGACTACTTTCACCTCCCATGGTACCATCGTATTCTTCTTTGTTCCTTTCTCTGTGCATCAGGTGACCATCTGTGCCTTTTCATTATATTCAGTCTTTAATTTAGCAGAAGTGTGGTAATGTCCTGTAAATTTAGATGGTCATGTGTTTTCCTTGTGCATGGTCAGAAGAACATATGAAGTAGCCAATAAATATCAGATGGCCTACATAAAAGTATTTAACCAAAAAGAAATTAAGTTCTAGAAATTTGAATTAATTACATGCTGTAATTATAAGATTTTTGATTTTTATGTAAATCCTTATTCTATTAATTAAGTGACTCTCTTTCCAAGATATACTAAAAATAATTGATCTAAGACTGAAACTTCACTGTGTGGCTCCCTGATGCCTTAGTAATTTGTGGAATTGTTATAAGTCAGCAAGGAAGAAATTAGAAGAAAAGATCCTCTCAGGTGCAAAACAATGAGGGAAAGGAATTTAAGTGTTTCTTTGGAAGTTAAAATTGAAATCGTAACATTTTAATGTTATTTCTTCAAAGTTTATTTTTAAACTGTCTATATGCCATCCTGTGGGAACTAAAAAAGAAAAGAAATTTAATCATAACTACCTGTTGTCAGGAAACAGTGTTAAGGACATAACAACTGTATTTTTATTTCTTCTAACCATGCCCCAACTGACCATCATAACTAGACCACTGTGGTAGCCGCGCTTTTAACAATGCATGTTACGTAGTTCTAAACATTTCTCATTTCTACTTCTTCAGTTTT